>PVIC010025332.1:0-25413 GCA_004025085.1 Thryonomys swinderianus
CTGAGTTCGATCCCTGGTAACCACATATAATGCTGGGTGTGGAGACACGCCCACCAACAATCAATACCGCATACTAAAATGCCGGGCGTGGTGGTTTATGCCTGTAATCCTAGCACTCGGGAGGTAGAGACAGGAGGATTGCTGAGTTCGCGGCGGCTTGCCTGGGCACCATAGTGAGCTCAGGGCCAGCCTGAACTACAAAGTGAGACCCTGTCTCCAAAAAGCAAAAAAAAAAAAACAAATGGCAACAGATAAACTCAGTGAATAGAAGATCAAGAAAGATAATCATACAATTAGCAAACACCTAATGTACTAAGCACTTTGCTAGGTTCTTAACATTAAATCATTTTAACTATGTGATTATCCTGAGTGGTGGCTACTATTACCATCACTGCCATACAAATGAGGGGGTGGGAGTTCCCAGAGATGGATAAAGTGCTCAAGGATATACAGCAAGTATGTGGCAAAGCTGACATAGAGACCAAGACAGTGTGGCTACTGCGCTCATGCCAGGACTTTGGCTTCTCCACTGCTGAGGGAAAACTCAGACTCTAGCATCCCTGCCATTCACACAGCAGGCAGAAGACACAGTGTCCACAGACGGGTGGTGTGCAAGGGACTGTGGTCATCTGATAGGTCAGTAGCATCCTTGCTGCCCAGTCAGGATGCCCCAAAGGGAGAAACCTCGGGACTGGACCCTGGGTTGATCCTTCAGAAAGCTGTTTTAATAGAAGGATGAGGGCAGTGTGAATGCAGAGGATTGGGGAGGAACTGTGGATTGGACAGGCTGATGGCCAACAGGAGCCACCTGCCTGGTGGTGCCCAGTATGGGTGCCTGGACACAGCCAGGAGGCGCAGAGCCCAGAGCAGGACTGTTGAGAAAGTGGATTAGTGTTTGCAGAGGGGAAAGCAGGGCACAAGATCTCTAATTATCTAAAATTAATCGTGGTGATGGTTTCACAGCTCTGAACATACTACAAACCACTGAATCATCCACTTTAAATGGGTGAGTGGTGTGATATGTGGATTATAGTTCAATCCAAATGACAAATACTGCACAGGTGCTGATGCACACACACACATATGTATGCACATGTGTATTGCACATTGAGGAAGAGAAAGAATGAAGGGCTAGAGCCAGGGTGATGAGGACTTGGGAGGTAGGATGTAGCACTCCCTGGGAGCTCTGGTCCTGGTCCCAGTCCTCACTGATGTCTTAGGTACATGGCCTTGAAGGGCCACTGCACCTGGTCCATTCTCCCTGTTTTGAGGTAAGGAAACAGAAGCTCCTGTGGCAGCATTATGTTGACTCTGTGTCCTTCATCGATTCTTTCTGCATATCCCCCCTTTTTTCAAGTGAAGTCCTAAATTTTTCAGATCAGCATATGCTCCCCACCTATACACATTTCCCAATTTCCATGCACACCCCCCAGGTTGTCTCAGGCCCACTCAAGTGCATCAGCAGAATCGTGAACCCCAGCCGGGCCTCGCACTGGCCTGATCCATGGTCCGAGTGACCCAGCAGACTGACAAAATGGCCGCATGGCTCTGCCTCAGCCCGTGTAGCTGTGAGCCAGCTGAATCCCAGCTCCCTAAAGAGGCTCGCATTCTAATTCCCAAGGTCTCTACCTCTCTTACCTTATATGGCAAAGGGATGTTGCACTTTGGATTAGGGATTTCAAGAAGCAGAAATTGACTTGGATTATCTAGAGGGACCCAATGTAAGCATGGGAGCCTTGGAAAAGGGCGCAGACTTAATGAAGGAAGGTGATGTGCTGCAGAGGATGAACGCAGGAATGAGAAGAACCTGCAAAAGCCAGAAATGGCAGGAAAATAAGGCCACCAGAAAGAAGAGGCCCTTCCATACCTTGCTTTTAGCCTACTTTAGGCTTCTGGCCTGCAGAACTGTAAGAAAATGAATTTGTGTTGTTTTAGGCCATTCAATTTGTGACAGTTTGTTACAGCAGCAACTGCAAACTAACACATCATTCGTTTAGCACATATTTCCAAAGTGCCTATCTATGGCTTCCCAGCCACCAAATGGGCTTTAAAAATGCAGTGGCAAGTGAGAAAGTCTAGGATCTGTGCTCAGGGGGCAGTGAAGGTACGGAAGAAGGGAAGCGGCTAACAATTACACAGCGGGAAGTGAAACAAAGGGAGAGCTGGGTGCAGTTGAGACCCGGGCCTGTGTCACGGCCTGGGCAAAGTTCTAGGGACTGGAGAGAAGAGAAGGAGACAGAGAGAGAAACAGAACCAGAGGACAAAAGGCTCATTGGGCTAAAGGTAGACTGACCAGAGGCTTGACAGGAGAGAGGGAAGGCAGAAGGGTAGAACTCCCAGTTAGCCAGATAGACCCACTGCTTCTGCCTGACCACACAGCTGCAACTCTGCCTCTGCCTTTGCTCAGGCCGTTTACCACTGCTCACGGTGCCCTTGCCTGGGCTCTGCCCTCCTACAAATGTCCTGATCACCTTCTAAGACTTGGACACAATGCTACTGGCTGCTCTGTAAGAGACACCTTCCCTCTGGCCAGAGCCAGTCCAGAGGGAGGAAGTGCTGCTGTCAGTTCCCATGGACTTGCCTCCCTTGGTGACTGCCTCACGGAAAATTGCCTGGGGAAAATGGAGAAAACAGTGGTGCATCCCCTAAGCTCTCAACTGGAGGAATTCAATGACTTGATGTGCAAAAGGTGATTAACCTATTGCTTGAGAGAGAGCAATGCTTGATTAGTGCACTGCCAATGTGCCCCTTCCCTTCCCACCCCTTTAAGGTCAGGGTCTCTCAAGGTGCCCAACCAGGAGAGACCACAATACATTGCAGGATTCGGTTTATTTGTAGCTCAGGGCTCTTTATTAGGAGGTTGGGACCTGAGCTCTGAATCCATTCCTATTATGAAGAAAATGATTGTTCTTGCCTTCACGCCTGTCACTCGGCTGAAAATACATCACAGAGCTGGATTTCCTTGTGAGCCAGAGAGAGCATCCACGCTCACTCTCTTGGCTGTGTCTTCAAAAGCTCCAGACTAGCACTATGCTGCTTCCAAAGCCTAGAAATGTCTGTCTTTGAAGTTGAGAAATCACTTCATTTGTCTTATTTACCAGAAGACCCCAGGGGACTTTTTTTTTTTTTTTGGAGACAGGGTTTCACTTTGTAGTTCAGGCCAGCCCTGAGCTCACTATGTAGCCCAGGCAGCCTCAAACTCAGCAATCCTCCTGTCTCTGCCTCCCGAGTGCTGGGATTACAGGCATGAGCCACCATGCCCAGCACTGTGGTATGTGGTATTGATGGCTGGTGGGCGTGAGTCACCATGCCCAGCATTGTATGTGGTTACCGGGGATTGAACTCAGGACCTTGTGCTTGTGAGGCAGGCGCTGGAACCACTGAGCTAAGTCTCCGGCCCCACAGGGGACATTTTAAAGGATATATGCTCTGGCACATGCAGCACAGATTTTGAGCAGTGCATCAAAGAAGGTAAAAGGGACAGGTATGTGGCAGATGAAGTTTCATTTGAATATAAGGAGGCACATCAAAATCAGAGGATGCACGGAAGGTCACATCCTAGCAGGTAGATGTGCTGTAGTACCTTCACCCCACCTTCTGGAATCTATCCTCTCTGTATCCATTTAGTCCATTGAGAATGGAGATGCTCCATATTCCTGGTTCCTGCTTAGGATTTTTGTGTAACCACTGAGTCCATGTGTAGTGAAACTGAGGAACTGGAAAGCACTATGCCAACTTGCAGCATATTTTCATCTGCAGCCATGGCTCTAATCAAGTGGGGCAAGTATGTAAATCTACAGATTGACTTTCTTCACTCTCTGCTTCCTGGCTAGTTGACCTACATCCCTTCATTTCTTTGTGCTTCATTTTTCTACAAAATAGGAACAAGTGGCTCCTTTTTCCAGAGCAGTTGTTTATTTTTTTTTCTAGGCCTGTTGTCTAAGTTACTTTTCTCTGTGCTGAGACAGAATACCCAATA
Organism: Thryonomys swinderianus; assembly: GCA_004025085.1. Taxonomy (NCBI): domain Eukaryota; kingdom Metazoa; phylum Chordata; class Mammalia; order Rodentia; family Thryonomyidae; genus Thryonomys; species Thryonomys swinderianus. The sequence continues at coordinate 3,980 of PVIC010025332.1, forward strand.
CCCACAAGTTTAGGGAGGAAAGGTTTCTTTGTCTCCCAGTTCACAGAGGTTTTAGTCCAGTTGACTGGCTCCAAGGCAGGTTGGCATAGCAGAAGAGCATTGCAGAGGAGAACCAATTCATGGTGGGCAGAAGGCAGCAAAGCAAGCAAGTGACAAGACAAGCTTCTGTATGTTCCTTACATTGCACCCAGGCTACCAGGATAAGGATGGTGCCAAACTAATCAGTGGACTAATTTAGTAATCAGCCTCCCTTAATCCTAACATTGCTCCATGAATCATTCACACACTCTAGATCCAGCCACCTCTGACAAAGCCCCACCTATGACTGTGCGTAGCTTTGGGGAGACATCTAGACACAAGTAATAAGAGCTGCCATGACAGAGCCCTACCAGCTGGGAGCTTAAAGGACTGATATGTATACTCTAGTTTCTCATTCTAGAGACCAGAAGTGTGAAGATCAAGGTGTTTGCAGGGTTAGTTTTCTCTAAGGGCTGTGAGAGTGAATCTCTTGGTGCCTCTCTCTGTCTTTTATTTATTTATATTTTGTTACCAGGAGTCAAACTCCTGTGCCAGGCAGGCACAGCACCACTGAGCAAAATCTCCTGCCCATCTCTGTGCTTCTCTTAGCTTCTGCTGTTCTTGAACTCTTTGCTGTTCATTAGCTGGTAGACATGTCATCCCATTTTCTTCATTTTGCATGCTGTTCTTGCTGTGTGCCTGTGTTTCCCCAATCCTCCTTTTTATAGAGACACTGTTCATACTGGCTTGAGTCCCATCCTGCTCTGGTGTGACTTCCTCTCATTCAGTCACATTTGCAAGGACCATGTTTCCAACTAAGGTCAGATTCTGAAGTTTTGTTGGCTAGGCTTAGTATACAAATTCAGGAAAGGGGGAAAGGAAACAGTTCAAACTTTAACCACAGGTGAGTCAAATGCAATGGAAAAGTGGAAATGTTCAGTGAATTGTAAAGGGCAGAGCAACAAAATATACTGTAAGGGTTAAAAGGGAAGAAACCAGAAGAGGTTACAGCCCTCTGCCCCTCTGGAGAAGCAGAGAAGGGGAGTCTGACTCCCGACTCCCTTTCTCATCTGGGAGACAAGACTGCGAGCATGGCCACACCGCCTCCATAGGGATGCAGGGAGATGCTATCACTTCAGAAGCGGAAGGGAAGACCAGGCCCAGCCTCTCATCCTGTAGTTAGACTTCCGGGTGGCTCCATCTGGGCTGTGTGCCCAGGCTGACTGGTGCTCTTTGCTTACGCTCCACTTTCAGTCCTTGCCAAAGGCATTTGTGGAGCCTCTTTGAGGAACAGAAGCTCTTCGCAGCACAAATGATAAACACATGCTGGTGTTTGCGTTCCTCCATCCTCCAGCCACCCCATCTCTGACTGCTAAAGTGTTAACTTGTTTGGGGAAGACCTGCCAGGAGCCTGCCACTCTCCTGTTAGTCATTTAATAAACGCTAAGTGAGCAGCTGCCAGCAGGGCCCTGGACAGATGACGAAGTACCAAGAGTGGCTGAAGTTCCATGAGAGCGCCCTGCATAGGGCACCATAGATGCCTTAGTTCACCTAGACAGATAGCAATCGTGTCAGGAAGGGACTGTTGTCCTCCTCACCTTACAGATGAGGAAACTGAGGGTCAGAGAGAGGGTTAGGTGACCTGGGCAAGGTCACACGGCCAAGAAGTGGTAGAGCCCAAACATGACATCTTACCAAAGCCTCACCTTCCTCCAAGGTTGGGAACAACTCTGTCCCAAGCCCTTCTCTCAGGTTGTCCCACTTCTCTGACCAGAGACATCCTGATTCAGGTGGGAAAGCACTGATTTTCAAGAGCCTGGCTTGTCAGAGGCCACTTTCTATGCTTACAGACAGGTGGCTATGTGTTCTCAAGCCTTCATTTCCAGCATCTGTAAAATGGGAACAACCTTTGATCATCTTGCCCATTACCAACTCCATTGCAAGCAAAGTGCAAGCTGCTAGCTACAGTCCGGACCTAAACACCAGGGAGTGTGTGCTTGGTACAACCTTAGTCTATCCTTTCCTTTCCATTTCTCTCCCAAAAATGTGTCATTTCCACAGCTTCCCAGCACGTCAGTGTGTGGGAACATTCAGACCGTTTGCACAACAAACACCAGTCGGATGATGGGGGTGAGGCCAACTGGTAAGGTTAAACCTTGTCCCTGTGATCAGCCACTAACGTGCTCACCACACCTCCAGCATGAAGTAGTTACGGTCACGTTCCAGACAAGACCTCACAATGCAAGGTGATGGCCTTTCTGGGTCATATGACCCAAAGCGGTGGCACAAGCCCTGCACTCCATGGCCATGATCTAAGCTTCATCAGCTCCCTCTTGGGAGAGAGCTACTGATTCCACCTGGTTAAGTTCAAGCTCACTGCATGTTCTCTGCCGGGCAGGCGGAAGTCTCCAAATGAGCACTTTCCCTTCCAAGCTGTCACAGGCAAGACTGCGCAGGGCAGTGCAGAGCAACAGTTCACAGAAGCCACAGCCCCACTGCCTGGTGTCTCCGTGCTCAGCCACAGTACACACATGGACCGAGGCCAAGCAGGTGTTCCTATGGTGACCATGAAGATTTTACAGGGATAGTCTGAGGAAGGGGATGGGCACAAAGCAGCACACCCAAAGTCTAAGCCAGGATTCTCTCTCCCGGAGATTGTCTGTGGAGGTGCATGTGCTTGTGCAAATGCTGTGTATGTCTATGTGCTTATTTCCCTTTTCCCCCATCATACTTTTATAGGAAATAGGAAAGTGACAAAAGGATCATCCATAATTGTGCCAACAAAATCACTGCTATTGTTTTTTGTTTGGTTGGTTTTTGTTTTGTTTTTAGTTTTTTTTAGTTTGTTTTTATCTTTACTGATACATTGTATATACACATCATGATCACACTCAATATTGGGAATTTATACCAGTATATGTCAGGGTTTTTTTGTTTGTTTCATTTCTATTTTTTAATTTTTATTTTTTAATTGGTACATTTTATTGGTGCATTATATATACACATCCCAAATACACTCCACATTGATCATTTGTACCAGTATATGACACAACTTAATTCTCACTTTTCCCCTTCCCCTGCCCACCCTACCACCATGAAAATGAAGTTGTAAATGAGTTCTAGAATGCATGATTGATATTGTGAAATAGTAAATATTCAAAGGGAAATGGGATTTAGGGATAAATAATGAGGAAAGAAAAAATTGATGGTAAAAACAAAAGGAAACACTGCTATTCTTTTAACTGACCCCCTTCTGTGCTTTAATCCTCTTGTTTTATCCCTGTATTTTTCTGTGATTATGAGTGTCCCACCTAGAGTCTGTTATGAAGCTTTAGGAGGGACTTGTATTCACAGTCAAGCAGTTAATTGCTTTGGACCAGCACTGTCAATCGAGCAAGGGGGAGGAGCCACATCAGGTGATCAACATGTACAGTGAAAGTTTAAAGACACACTGCCGTTAATCCTCCTCAAAACACTCCCCCTCACTTCTGATACGTTTATCCCATCGTTCTTGCCACTTTCTGAAGAAGTTCTGGATGTTCTCTTTCCTGAACCTTTATGAAATGTAATTTTTAAACTATAGTGAACACTGTTGCCAAGCACCGTCCACTGGAAAGGTGGGCTCACATAAACACTACAGTGCATCCTCATCCGCCTCGTTCACCAGATCTGGCACAGTACAGCTTCCAACTCTTCCTCAAAGTTAAAATGACCATGAAAGGGAAGCGTTTTGCATTGATTTGAGACATCAAAATAGCAGCACGATTTATCATACCCAAATCTTGGAAACAGCCCCAAAGACCATGAACTGGTGACTGAATAAAGATGTGTGTGTGTGTGTGTGTGTGTTTTTTTTTGAGACAGGATCTCACTTTGTAGTTCAGGCTGGCCCTGAGCTCACTATGGTGCCCAGGCAAGCTGCCGCGAACTCAGCAATCCTACTGTCTCTGCCTCCCGAGTGCTGGGATTACAGGCATGAGCCACCACGTCCAGCATTGTGGTATGTGGTGTTGATTGTTGGTGGGTGTGTCTCCACGCCCAGCATTATATGTGGTAAGCGGGGATCGAACTCAGGACCTTGCGCTTGAGAAGCAGGCGCCGGAACCACTGAGCTAACCCTCCGGCCCTGTGTGTGTTTTTTTAATGAAATACTACTTAGCCATAAAGAATGATAAGCTTGCATCATTTATAACTAAGTGGATGCACAATACAGCCATACTTGTAAGTGAAATAAATAGGACACAGATGTGTAAATACTGAATCATTTATCTAATATGAGAAACTGAATGAGGACTGAAAGTTATGATAGATGTTATGAAATGGAAGGAAAATGTCTAAAGCAGAAAGGGAGCTGGGGAAGGGAGGCAGGGAAGGAGAAAGAAGGCAAAAAAGAAATTGAAGATAAGGAAAAAATGGAAACAGAGCTTATGTAGGGAAGGACGGGGAGGTCACCAGCATGGGAAAAAATAAGAATCAAGATATATCATCTCAATTTGCATTGATTTGAGACATCAAAATAGCAGCACGATTTGTCATACCCAAATCTTGGAAACAGCCCCAAAGGGATAATTCTCAGGGATAAATGCGATCATAAGTCCCACCTAAAATTCACCAGTAAACTCAATAATTTTTAAAAAAATAGCCACAACAATGCCCATAAAGACAGTCAGGAAAAAAGACTTTCAGAACTGCTTCAGAAAGCGGCAGGAACAATGGGATGAGTGCGCTCACAGCCAGCACAATATTTTGAAGGGGTCAATGGAAACGTGTCTTTTACCATAAAAAATTATATAAATTTGAACACACAGCCTTTTCTCATACTTTATAGATGTATTTCTTAACTTATGGCTATGGAGGCAACAAGTACAAAGGGGGAAGTAAGGACTTGAGGGAGAGAGCATGTAGCATGGCGACAGCCAGAGGGCTGGGAGAGGGGCTGACAGAGATACAGAAACAAGATGGTGCATGCCAGGCATGTGTCCCATAACTAACCTTTTACAGGTATTTAGTGTTTAGTGCATTTTCTCCTATGATTGCCGTGCAGTCACAGAATCATGTTAAAACACTGTTACTGAGTTTCCCAGATGCCTGTGCCTGAATCTGCTTCCCGTTCATTTATGCTATCTGTTTGGCAAGCTGTAGCAGACAGCAGGCCTGGTCCTTCCTCCCCAGCCCTGGCTCTCATCTACAACCAGCACGCTCTTTTCCACTGGGAGAAGCTACATGGAATGAACCACATTGGCCATTCCTATCCCTGACCTGGACCAGTGTCCTGCCCAGCCTCGTGGTCTGAGCTACACCAACCTGTCTGCAAGATGGGCCCCAGTACTCCTGTCCTTACCATTCCCAGGACAATGTTCACCTCCCTCGAGGCCTCTGAGGGAAGCAGATAAACTGGGGTGGGGTGGCACAAACCCTGCACTCCATGGCCAGGATCTGAAGCCCATGGAATTGAGCTCCAGCAACCCTACGGGTAGCAAAATCATAGATGCCCAAGTCTCTTCTACAAAATGACAGAGCTGATAGTGTACAACCTATGTGTACCCTGTAGTATACTCTAGTTGTGTATTACATGGAATACCTGATCAATGTAAATGTTGTGCATAGTTTTTATACTATATTGTTTGAGAAATAAGTAAACACTCTGTTTGTGTTCAATAAAGACATGTTATGTTCAATAAATAATAAAGACATAACATGTTCAATTGTTTTTCACATATGTTCAGTCCATGGTTGCTCCAATCTACAGAGAGAGAACTTGCGGATACAGAGGGCCAACTGTGCGGGCATTACTTACTAAAATTTTCTCTACTTGAAAGTAAAAATCATATAGAACCATAGGGATCACTAGCTGGTGAGTCTATATTATTCCTTTCTTTGTGTTCTATTCAGCTACAAAGAAAAAGCAGGGACCACAGATGAAATAAGAAATGCATAATACTCATTTTTCAGCAGTTAACCTCACCTGTGTGTGTCAGAAAACAATAGTGAGCTGAGTCATTTATGTAATTTATCACATTTCCATAAAAACATTTTATAATTGTCTCAATAAATGCCAAGGCACTTGATGAAATTCAACTGCTATTTTTTTATTCAATCACTAAGCTTTTCTTAAACTGCTAGATGCATTAGGACAGAATTTAAAACCAGAATGAAAAACAATACCATATTTAGTGGGAAAGATAATATGCTCAGCAAACTACACAAGATAAAAATGGACTCACCAAGAGAAGTGCTGGTAAAATAAATAAACCAGTAATAAATATGTCAAGAGAATGAAAAGATCGTGGCTCATACTCTTGTAGTGCTTTTAAAGTGTGGAATTTCCTTTCCTAAATATTTCTTTAAGAATGATGCATCTCTGATCTTGATAGGCATATTTTCTATGTCTTGGATCTGTGTATTCATAAACAAGATTTTGGTGAGAAACTTATCCTTGCTAAACTCAAGTTTCTTCTTCTGTTAGTATTGGATGAACTTTAACAGATATATGGCAAAGACACAGCAAAACATGATCTCTGCATTTTAAGTTCTACCTTTGATTTATTCCTTGATGCCTTCCTTCCATTTTAAGTCTATAGCTTTAGAATGCATTTGCTTCTTAAAATAAGTTTGAAAATACACTGTGCAGTAAGTAGTTAGCATATATAATGTAGTCTTTCTGAGCCTGAGTCTGTGGAAGTGAAATTTAACATGTTAACTTTTTTAGTAGAAACTATAATTAATAGGAGCTCTAATATTGACCTTTTCCAAGCCAAGCATTGAACTGGGCCAGAGTATTCAGAAATGAAAAAACATGCAGATACAGTCCAAATATATCACTGAGGGATTGGAGCCAGCCTGTCTGGTCTTTCAGGTTGGCTCGTTGAAGGTTAAATTGGGTGTTATCTACTTTTAGATGCAATCATGCAATTCTGCTTTATTTAAAGACTAAGCACATAGCAGAATACCTATATTCCCACCCATTAAAAGCATTTCCACGTGTGTTACTTTCTAGAATTCTTTTTTTATTCCTACTGTTATTGATTTGCACTCCTTTTTTTCATTAAAGGCACCCATGCTTTGTTGCTGTGGTTTATCCGTTCTGAGCTTTAATTTATTGATACTCTGTTCTATGTTTAATAGCCTTTAGTTTTCAACATGATTTTTGGTTCCTTGCCTCATTTCCTCTCTGCTCAGGCTGCCTTAAGAAAATGCTGTCGACTGGGCATCCTAAGCCACCCAAATGTTTTTTTCACAGCTATGAAGGCTGAATGCAAGATCAAGGCAGGGGCTGGTGTGGTCTCTGGTGAGGGCTGTTTCTGACTAATAGATGCTGCTTCTTGCTGTGTCTTCATATAGCAGAGAGAAGGAGTAAGAATCTGGTGCCTGTTCTTACAATGGAACAAATCTCTTCATGAGAGTCCCAGCCTGTAGATTGCATGCCACCCTACATATCTTCCCAAAACCTCACCTCTAAATACCTTTGCTCTGAGATGGGGTTTAGGGCTTCAGCATATAAATTCAGAGGGTGACTCAGTCATTCAGTCTGTAAAACTTCCCAGATCCTCAGAGAGAGACTAGATGCCTCCTTCTCTTCTTTCTAACTAACATAAGAAGCTGGGGTAAAGAAATGTGGTATAAATATTATCTATGCAGTATATGAATTCCTTCCTCAATCCCTTTTTTAAGTTAAGAAATGATCCTTTTCAGTCCACATTTGGTTGCACTAAATATTTTTACTTATTTTTTAAACCAACTTGCTTTCCCTGAGAAGCTATTGTTTTCTGAGCCTGGGTTGAGGCTGTGGAGAGACAAGAAAAATTAAAGCATTCTCAAGGAAAACGATGGTTAAGTAAATATAAACAGATGATTAAAAAAAAGACAGTGCTGCAATTCAATTAGGAGAGAAGTTCTTTAGAAACACTAATGGCAAATAAGAGAATTTTTAATGTGCTTTATGTGGTAGTGAAAAAGATCTCTCTAAAATTACTCCCCCTGACCTTTTGGCACAGTGGGTTTTATCTTGTTGGAAGCTTATAAGGAACATGGCAAGTTTTGGGTGCTGCAAATCTGAAAGTAACATTCCTAAGGCTAGAAAGACAGAGAGACAAAGAGACGAGAAAGAGGTGGGGGACTAACACAGCATTAGCAATGCTTATTTCCCTCTAGAGAAGAAAAGAACCTAAGGCAGCTTCAAGAATGAATGAGCAGCAGCTGAGAGGAGACACCTGAAGTTATTCTTGCTGACCTTTTCTTTTCGCCCAGATTGTAGTGCTCCCTGCAGAAAGCTGAGAGCATATAAAGAGTCTCCCTGCTCACCCCACTGGCACATGTTATGGTTCAGGTCATCTCCCTGCCTCTGGTTTCCACTCGGCTGCCATTTTTAGTGTTCTCTGCTTTTCTCTTCACCACAGGTTGACGTTCTTTGATCTGCTTTCCTCAGAGGCCGTCTTCCCCGCATCACTACTCTGCGTATTACATGCAACACCATTTCGGTTTGTTGTGCTGGTATTGTTCCTCAGTGCTTCGCAAACATGTGGGCCCACAGTGTTGGGAAACATGACATTTCCAAATATTTTGAATTTAGGAGATTGGATCTGGATTTACTGCAGGTTTCATAGTTTGGCTTTCCTTTGCCAGTGCTGTGTGATTCTTCATTGTGAGTGAGCCTGCCTGTCTGTCATCAGGGATTCACTCCCTACCATCCATCCAATGGTGAACATTGAGATGGTCTAAAGTGCTTACTTCACTCACTCGTCGGATGTTCGCTGATCCCTACTTTGTGCCGAAGTCAAAACTCTGCGGTCTTAGTGTAGAGAATATGGAAGCAGAGCAATTTGTTGTATGGATCCATCAGTTAATTATAGTACCATGGGATGTGCAGCTCACAAGAGTTCATGAGAGCAAAGCATGGCCGGTGTGGTAGAACCAAGCCAAGCTTACAGAAGGGGTCACACTCACCCTGGTTTGCCATCATGGACCCTTCTACTCATCACTGTGATTAGCACAAGATGAAACTGGGATTGATGGACAGGTCTCCACAGACTGTGATAGAGGGTGGCTCAGCCTGGGACACCCTCAAACAGAGCCTGGCATATAGGCAGTGTGCAGACATTTCTGTAAGAAATAATCCCAGAAGGGATTATATGAGGGAGAAGGAAAAAATGCAGGAAGAAGAGAAAAGCAGCTCCTATTGTAAGTGGTGCTTGGTCCAGCACCCTGGCAGGCTGAGACACACACCTCAGAGCCATCTTCCTGGAGACCTAAAGGAGGGAGCATTTGTCGTTAACGGTCACCAGCATTAGTCCAGGTGGCCTCACAGGCATGAACCCCCAGGGTCTCCACTCACGGTGGCTCCACTGTCACATCAGAGATGTTTCAGGGCAATGCAAAGAGACAGGCAGGGCCCTGGCACTGTGAGGTGACACCTGCATGAAGCTGGGCTACATCTGTGTGGAACTGATTCCAAGAGCAGTGGCTGGCGTGTGAAGGAGGCACAGAAGATGTGCAAGAGTGTAAGGGAAGAGTGTAAGAGAAGATGGATTGTAGTGTGTAAGAGCTCTCTGGCACTGTGGACTGAAGCTTCTTTAGTGAAAAAACAAATAACCTGTATGGTTCCACCTTGTGTGAGGCAGCAGTGGACCTGTCACATAGAAGTACATGTGGTGGTTTGCTGGCAAGTGTCCGGGCAATCAACCCTGGAAAAGGACACTTTGTATGTAGCATTTGCCGGTTTCACTGGTATAAATGGTTCCACTATGACCTCATTCACCATGAAAACATAGGGTTAGGGAGCACTCCAAGCTAGTGCTGCAGGTGCATTTTCCTGGGACTCAGGTTCTGCAGGTTGGATGACATACAGTGTCTTGGATGGAAAATGCCAACAGAGATAGAGCTAATTTACTCTATCCTGCACACAGAAACCCTGGTTATATTCCTACTTGCCCACCTGGTAAAATATGCCTGGGGAAACCATTTTAGAATAAGCTGTAAGATTACTGGTAAACTATATGTAAAAACAATATCCAGGTAGAGCCTCTCTCAGCATCCACAAGCTGTCTTCTTGCCTTAGGTCCATTTTTGCACCATTCTATAAGTCTGTACTTACACCTCATTTCTTGAATATATTAGGCTCCAGTTTAAGTCTGTCCTTTGTATTCCCAGCACCCTGTACTTCCAACATAAAGATATAATTGTCTTTTTCCTGTCCAGCTTTCCCAGCCAACTATAAGCTTGCTAAAGGCAACAGCAGACAGCATGTTCAGTTTTATGTCCCCCAGAGCACTTAATGTACCAGTGCTCCAGGATGAAACCACTTAAGTATGAGCCCTTCCTCCTCATCTGCGGAGATACAGTAAGTAGTGCTGAGTGCCATGTTTGCCGTTGAGCTGGGCAGTTCAGGTTTATAAAAAGCAAGGCCCCATGGCTGTGTGTTCCATCACTGCTGATGTCAGTACCTGCTTAGGGAAAGTGGTAATAAAAGCACTGTGTAGCAAGGAAAACTAGACCAGCAGGTTCTGACAATAGAAGAGCCATCCCGAGGCTCTTCATGATTAATTGCCAAGTAAAAAGCCCAGAGAACGGGGCTGCTAGAGTTCAGGGGAAAAGCTAAGAATAGCACCTGTCAAATCTTCGTGAGGGTGAGCGGTTGTGGTCTGGCAGTGAGCCCCTTTCTGGCTTAGAAGAAGACAAGGAAGGTGGAGCTGACAAAGCACAGGTGGGCTGAGCAAGGGATGATGACGACAATAATACAGCATTCATCATCGTCAACTCACACTGAACGCAGACACACGCCAGACCCTCTTCCAGGCACCGTATTATGGATCGCACTTCATCAGTCCTAACAACAGCCATAGGAAGGAGATGGTAGAATTCACCCCATTGCAAAAAAAAAAAAAACAAATAGGCTGTAGCATAAGTTAGTGAAGTCACAGAGATGTAAACAATAACAAAATTCTATATGGAAGTTTTTCGTAATTAGGTGGTGGCAGTTCTTCCTCAAGCCCCCGCTCCTTGTGCTGGCTTTTCTGCAGTAAGGAGGGTAGAGCATGCGTGACTGCCTTGTCTTGACTCCTGCACCTTCCTTCCCCCGGCCCCACAATCTGGATGACTGTGGGAGCCAAGGAGCTCAAGGGCCAGAGAGATTTAGCAGCTTGTCAACCGTGCATGTCTGCTGGGTGCAGGGCCTGGGCTCAGAACAGTTAGACGCCTGCATTTGTCTCTGACCTTCAACCCAGCTCAACCTTCCTGACCTTCTCTGGAGAGCAGCCAGCCTGGGTTATTCCCTGGCGTGTCTGGAAGGAACCATGGCCAATAACCAGCGTATACAGTAGCAAAAGAAACAGGCCAGGACTTTTTCAGGGACACCCTGAGTACCGTCTTTAGGGTGAGTTTGAGACCCTCATCTAATCAGTACATGAAGAGGCCAACACATTGAGGTAGGGAGTAGGTGAGTACAAAACCCCAGGAATGAGGCTCTGAACCTCTGGAGGATCCTGAGGGCCCCTACTACTCAGCCACAGTGTTACTGAAAAGATACCTGAGCACTTCCTTCTTTTTCTTTTCTCAAGTTCCTCTACCCTTTTGAAAACCAAAGCTGCTCATGCAGCAAGTATCCGAGGGCTCCTACTACAGCCCAAACCATGGTAGACACTGTGAACTACAAAACCTGTATGGGGTGTCCTGGAACCAGACACACCAGCTCACAGGACCTGCTTGTTAAATACTTGGGAGTTTTTGTGAGCCACTCATTCTACAAGGCTACTATATTAAATTACATCAATTTAGGTTTTAAATATTTGTTGCAATTAAAGTCAGTAACAATGTAAAAGTCACCACTTCTCAATTACTTTATTACATGCAACCATCTATGCCCTCAAGGCCAGCTGCCTTTATTCAAACAGTGAAAGTGTGACATAGGGCGTGCTCCTGGGCACCTGTCACAGTCACACATGTGTGATGTCATTTCAACAATTTGCAAATCAGCATTGGTAAGAGTAGTGAGCCCACTGAAACTGGAGAACACTACAATCAGGATTTGATTTGTTATTTTCCTGAGATTATCTAAAAGCCTTCAGAAAGTAATGGAGAAAATGCAAATCATGCAAATTAAATTTTCAAAACTTGCCCTGTTGAATTCTGTAACTGAAAGAGGTAATAGTTTACTTAACAGAGTTTGAAGATGGGCCACCATCCTCACCATGGGTCAAATATCATCCCATATGGAATTTCATATCCACAGATTTCTGAAGTAAGAAGTAATTTGATTAGGATGCAACTCAATTTGTCAAGTCTGGATTGAATTATATCTACAGATTGGCAATAGATCAGAGCGAGTTTGGCAGGAATTAATAAAAGCTTTCTCTGAGAACAAGTTGGCCATGTAGGCTTAACAATACGAGTGTTTTACGTTTTATTATTATTCGTGAATTGCCTACCACACAGTCTCTGTATCAGTAAAATGTATCATAAACATAAATATGTTCATATGCAGATGCTTTACTTCACAGTCAGCTGTTAAATATTTACGAGTGTAGCACAAGCTCTGACCATGGTCCCCATACAAAGAAGTTTCTAGTTCATTTGGGAGGAAAACAGATGGCCCTGAGGAAAGGGCCAGTACATGACATGGTCTAGTGCAGGAAAATGCCACAAACTCCCTGGTGAATGGGTCTACATGGGAGTCACCAGGGACAGCACCTGCAAGAGGTGGGTTTTAGCAAGACCCTGAAGGAAGTATGGAGTGGGACAGGGGTAAACTTGGGTACAGACAGCAAAGCTGAGATGAAAGGTGTGGTGATGTGCATCACTATGGAAACCATGAGACTGACAAAGCTGGGAAAACATGAAGGAGGCCTGGCTAATGGAGCATGAGGCTGGGAATAAGCAATGAAAGCAGAAAGTCTCACCAATCAGTACTGATCCCCGTCTTTCCAGGCTGCTGTGCAGGCAACATCAGCAAGAGAAGCCTCGGATGGAGAAATGGGCCAGCAGCAGATGGGGGCTGGAAAGCAATAGGGGTCAGGCCAGGTGGCAGTAGCATCTGCCATACCCAGAAGTCAGTTTAAAGTTGGCTATCCCAGAGAGGGGTTCACTGTAAGTTCTTGGTCACAAAAGTGTCCTTGGAAATGCTGCCTCTGTAGAACTCCCCTTTGAGAGGACCTCCAGCAGGAAGCACAAAGGGTCAGGTTCAGAGTTCAAATCCTACTTGTGCCACTTAGTGGCCGCAGGACTGTGAAGCTTGGAAGCCTCTTGCCTTCTCTTCTATAAAGCAGAGTGGTACCCCTCTCCACATAATGGTGTTCTGAGCCCCCAAAGTGCAGTGAAAGTGTTTGCAAATGACCATTTTGCTTTTCTTATCCCACATCCAAATGCCAACAAAGAAAGAGTGATGTTTTCAAAAACTTGACAGTGAAGTTGGTTTGTTTGGTTTTGAAAATCTGCACCACGGCCAGAGATTTAGCTCAGTGGTTCCCGCGCTTGCCTTGCAAGTGCAAGGTCCTGAGTTCGATCCCTCCAGTAAGCACATAGCACGATGCCAGATGTGGTGACTCACGCCCACCAGCAATCAGTGCCACACACCACAGTGTGGTGACCCACACCTGTCATCTCAGTACTCGGGAGGCAGCAGCAAGAGGATTGTTGTGAGTTTGAGGCTAGCCTGGGTTACATTGTGAGCTCAGGACCAGCCTGAACTACAGAGTAAGACCCTGTCTCAAAAAATAAAAATAAAAAAACTACACCAAAAGGGATCTTTCTTAGGCCATATTGAGTTTCACTGCTTTTTTAAAAGGCAGGCACATCTTCAAAGCAATCTCTGTTGTTTCTCCACTTTGTTGTTGGCACCTTGGGTGGCGAGCACTCTCATGGCAGCTATAGTCATTTTCACAAGCCGCATGGAGTTCTACCAGATAGTGCTTTGATAAAAAATCATCTTTGTGTTTCCCTCAGTGAGTGAAAGTTTATTGCTCAGCCACTAGCTCTTGAAGGATTTACATAAGCGATACTGGGAAGTAATGTTTCCCTTTGGCCTAATGGAGCCTCTGAAATATGAGCCAGACGCTCCAGTTTCCATGGAAGCCCTATTTGGTTCACTAAGGACCAATCTGGAAGGACGAGAAGGGAAATGGGGAGGGGTTACAGGAAATGTAAACTTATTTTCCTAGTGAGGACAAAAATGAGAGACAGAAAGTGAATCAGCGGGGAGAAAAAATGGAAGGTGAGAAAAGGAAGAGTTAATCCATTTTGAACTCTTAAGCTATATAGCCTTTATATGGAAAGGCATAACCATGCTTTATCACTTTGGTGATATTACCTTTTATTAAAGTATTGCCTTTAATCATATCACCTTTCATATTGGAAAATAAAAAATTGCTGAAGGGACTCAGGTCCCACTGCAAATTTAACAGAGATAATTCAATTCACTCGAATTCACTCCCAGAAATCCCTGTTCAACTCTAACTCATTGCAGCTGCCAAGGCGCTTTTCAACTCAGCTCAGAGAAATAACCAAAGTTTTGTTATGTTTTGATTTCTTTGCAGCCTTCATTAGTAGGCAGTTCACATGGCTACAGATAAGAGAACGGAGGCTCCAAAAGACTGGTAGAGAGTGGAGCAGAGATTTGTCTAATCTAAGCATCCCTCCCTCCAGCATCTTAGGCCACCTTGCCTTTCTGCCTCAGTGAATTTCTCAGGAGGTAGAACAGATTATTAGCAAAGTACACTAAGGAGTAATGAAGCAGCTACATGGTTTGTTGTGCTTTTAAAGGGCAATATATGGGTTGAGAGAATTAGAAATCCCCCAGATGGCTTCAGTCTTTGAGCCTGGGAAGCCCCGGGCTTAGGAGTCAATCGCAGCGAGATGCTGAAGTCTAGGTATCTGAGATTCTCAAGTCTGAGCTGCCCCTTTGCTGCCCTCAGAGCACCACCAATTATTTGGCATCCAACTGGGCAGAGCAACGGGAATGTAGAGCAGAGACATAAGCCTGAGTCTTCTCTATCAAAAGACATACTTTGAAGAATCTCACATCCAGTATGTATGTGAATGGGGAGCTACAGGGTTACCAAGCAAAGACATTAGGAAATTTGCTGATGGGCCCAAGAAACACAAAGGTTTCCATACGGACCTTACACCAACTGGGCCCAGCAAGCTCATTATTCTGTGGCATCTCAGAAGCTGGGAAAGGTTCTGCAGGGAGCCCGGTGAGCTGAGTACTGACTCAGACATTAAAAACTGGTTTTCTCATTACATCCTCATTGATGGCACCACCGTCCACATAGAAAAAACCAAGGCTGAACTCTCTGAAGACACACCCATTCATTCTTCTCTCAGATGTCTTGTGCATTGAGTCTTCTCTATTCATCCCACAGCCACTGCTGAATTTCTAGCCCCCATTTCTTTCTGCTAGATTCCTTTACTGGATGCCCCTCTCCTTGCCTTCTTTGTTCTCCCTTGCCCTGCTCTCCAGGTCTCACATGGCCAACACTAGAATGCCAAGTCTCAGCACCTACTGGGAACAAAGATGCTATCATGATGCACTTGGTTGACCTGTGCCATTAGGAGGATCGAAAAGCTCCCCTGAAATTTCTCAACATACAGTTCCAGTCCAGAAAGCATAGGTTTAAAATAGGGAGGAAACATAGGGTATGGTGGTATACACCTGCAATCTCAGTACCCTGGAGGTTGAAGCAGGATGACTGCCATGAGTTCAAGGTCAGCTTGGGATATATAGTGAGCTTAAGGCCAACCTGAACTACACAGTGAGTCCCTGCCTCAAAAATAAAAAAATATAAAATAGGGAGGAAGCCAGGCCTGGTGGATGCATCCCTGTAATCCAGGTACTTAGGAGGCTGATGCAGGAGCATCACAAACACAAAGCCAGCATAAGCATCTTAGGGAGATACTGTCTCAAAATAAAACAGTGAAAGGGTGTAGGGTGCAGCTCACTAGAAGAGCACCCTGGGTTAGTCCTCAGGGATTGGCAACATGCACCCACCCTCCTAAGCTAATCACACATATTCTTCCTTTGCTCATCTGTTTTTCCTTCCAACCTGGAGCATCTGAATTGCAGGAAGCTTCACTTATTTATCTCAGGGTGTGAGAGGTACAGCCCAAGACCAGTTAATATTTGTTCAGTGAAGTAAATTCTCTCTTGTGCGAGCATAGCATGGTCATTAGTTAAATTTAAGTTGCTCAGGAGTCAGGAACCATTGATCATTCTGTCCTGTCTGGCTTCCTATTTATTCAAGAGAAGCTCAGCAGTACTCAGGCATCTGCCTCCTTTCCTAGTGAGGCTGAGCCATTGAAGAAGGGGAGGGCATTGAAGCCAGCTAATTATTAACGCAGATGAAAATCCCTTTCGAGTCTGAGGTGTGTGTGTGTGTGTGTGTGTGTGTGTGTGTGTGTGCATGTGCGTGTGCACACACACACACATGCATTCACATGCACACACTTTCTAGTGCTTTGCTGCCACCTGAATGTCCTATGGAAACAAAAATCCCCTGTGCTTCCTTATTCTCAGACTCCACCAGGCCTTGAGCATCGTGTTGTTACCTACACTGGGCAATGCTTGGACTAGAAAGTATACTGGGATGAGTAGCTGCAACAAAACATTTTCTGATTAATGGAAATACAGGCTGGCGCTGAAATGCAAACTGCTCTGCAAGAGTGTTGCCAGGCAGCCCACAAAACTTAATCAGAGGTAGAGCTATGGCAAAGTGAAGACCCCTCTTCCACAGTGGCACAGAGCTGGGGTAGGGTGCATGGGATGCAGGCACACGGAGGGCTTTTGTGTGAGGCAGACCTGCCTTCTTGGATCCCAGCTCTTCAAGTAGGAGCTCTCAAGTAACACAAGATAAAGTGTGTCTGTACCTAAAACAAAGGAAAAGTGGCCATGACAGAGAAAGAAATTGTAAAATATCCTTTCCTATCCAAATGTCCTTGTTCCTGGGTGTGCAGAGCAAGAATTTGAAAAGTGAGAATTCAGAAAGCAAGAGATGCTATGAGACAGACTGTGTATCTTGTTTAACTAAAAAGTTGGCTTTATCCAGGCACAGCCAAAACTTCCAGATAGTGCAGAGAAATCCTGTTGGGACTGCACAGAGCTGCCAAAGCATGCCACTAGGAAGACCTCAGGTCCTAGTGACTTGGGCACTTCACACAGTTCTGGCCATTGCAAGTCTTGGATGCTTCTCATTTGATCTCTCATGGCACAGGAAAGCTGAAAAGGTTACAGCAAGTGGCAGAACTAGGTCCCTTACAACTACGAGAAGTGAGAGCCCACAGCCCAGTACAGGCAGGGGAAGCAGGAGAATAGACCTCAAAAGTGGCATCTCAAGGACACAAAAAGCAATAGCCATCATTTGCAGTATGAGCAAAATAGCTCCATATATCTTAGTAACACTTGAAAGCCCCCACTGAATTATACTTGGAAGACTCAGTATAGAGACCTGTATGTGTACACCTAATATGTATATGTGTATGCATGAGAATGTGTACAGTATATGGCTACACATATACTGTGTGATACACACCGAGACAGTGAATTCATCAGTAGTGAACTCAGACCTCCAGCGCTTTTGATCAGAAGTGGCGATCAGTTTCATCTCAGGGCAGTTGCAGTGGACTGACAGAGACTGCCTGAAAATCAATGTTAGAAGGGATACTAAAGCCGGAGCTTTTCCTAAAGAGCTGTGTTTTGGGAGAAAATGTTCCAGTGGGAAGGGGAACTAGGGGGAGTGAAGGGAAAAGGAAAAGACAGAATAGAAAGAAAAATGGATATAAAGCTTTTGTAAATAAGGAGAAAAAGAGTTGAAGGGAGGAGAGGGGAAAAAGGAATAATCAAGATATATCATATACAAGTACAAATTCCATATGATGAAAGTTATCCTTATGTATATATATCAAGTTATCCTTATGTATATATATCAAGTGTATATATATCAAGTGTATATATATATATATATATATATTCTAAGTTTTTAAAAGAAGAACTATTTGTGATAACTGTATCAGCTTGAGTAAGAAATGACCAACTCGTTGGATCAGCACAGTTCTGGATCTGGCTGAAGGGATTTAATGAAGACATGAGATCCATCCAGGTGTGAGTGAGACCGACCAATGGCTCACCTCCTAAGTGGGATACAAGGGGAATGAAGAAGGAAGGGTGCTTGTGTCTCTTTGGAGGAGCTCTAGTCTTCTTCACCTGGCTTCTAGCACCAACTCTTCAGCCTCCACACTGCAGGCCCCTCCGCTGATACAGACTTGCATGGGACATTACACTGAGCTCTAGGCCTCAACAAGACCGACAGATCTCCTGCGAGCAGGGAGCCCTCTTGGACTTTCCATACCTGACTCTGCAGTCAGCTACTATAAGCAACTCTTACAAATTTTTATTTAGTTTGTGTCTTGCATTCAATCTGTTTCTCTAGTAAGCACCAACTGATACACTATTATTACTGGTAGAAATGTGAGTGTCATGGCTTAACAGAGTACTCCTTCTACTGTTTCATCAGTGGACAAGCCAGAGACCAAAGACACTACACATCCAGATGTAATTGCTCCAACTCCTCGTGCAGTTGCTGTCTGTGAGCAATGCTGTGATGTATCCATGTATTGCACTAAGAGATATTACAATAGGAAGAACCTCTTGTGTATCTCACAGAGGAGTTTGAAAACAGGACCTATAGAGGAAATAGCCATATATCCAGTGAAAGGGAAAACTGTTTCTCTTATGAAACTGGTTTTCTTTCCCTTTGTATTGGCCACAGGAACCAGCTGGGACTCATCCGAAAGCATACAGACTCCTTTGTCTTATTCTACCTGCTCATCTTGCCTGTGATTTAATTTTATGTCTCTGTAATAGTTTCTCTTTTTCCTAATTTGGCCACTTGGAGACTTTCAGGCACTGATATTTTCCTAACTCACTTTAAATCTACTTGATAAATACAAGGAGTGAACAAAATATACAATGAATGTTTAAGTTTTAAAATGTGTAACAGCAAAAGAGACACATTGCTTTTACCCTCCCTTAAGATACTGCCCTTCACTTCGGGCACTTATCCCAGCCTTCTTGCTACTTTCTGAAGCAGCTCTGGAAGACTTCTTTTGCGAGTGTCTTTATAAGGATGATAATACAGTGCATGCCGCTGCTAAGTGTCATCCACTGACTGGAAAGGCAGCTCATAAAAACACTGCTGTGTATCTTCATCCACCTTATTCACTAACCTGGCACTGGGCAACTTCTAGCTCTTCCCCCAAAGTCAAAATGACCATGAAAGGTATTGAATTGATTCACAAAGTGGCAGAAGGATAGGACAAGTATGTTTGAAGCAAGAAGGGTGTTTCCAGGGGGTTGATGGCCATGTATATATCTTTTCCTGTGATAAATCTTTAAGATTTAAATATCCACTATATTTTTCAATCATTCCTCTTAATGACCAGGGACACATTAGAAAATGTTTTTATAGATTAGCACCTATTGAGACAAATTACAACTACCCAGTAAGTTCAAGAAATCTAATACTGTATTTGATAAGTGAAGAATCAGTCTGTATGTCCATGTCTGTGTGTCTGTACCTTTCTGTGTGTCAGTGTGTATCCATGCATGTGTACCCATGTGCATGCATAAAATCCACATGGCCATAATTAGGTCTCAGAATGAAAAGTCACAGCATTCAAGTGGACCTCCTCAGAGCTACAGAATCACAGTCATTACCAAGGCTGACTTCATCAAGTTAACGGAGTTAGAACAGACAAAGGATCCTGAGCCACTGTAGAAACACGCTGTTTGGTAATGGCTGCAGGAGGGCATTCTTTCACTGCCTTGGGCTGAAATGAGAGGAAATTAACTCTTTATGATGAGAAGAAGACAGACAGTTACTGGTGGCTTTGTCACAGCTGAGTGTGTGAAGGGCAGAGGAGAGATGTGGTCCGTAACAGCAAGGATAGACTTGTGTGGGAGAAAAGGAGAAAAACAGCCCTCAGAAGAGGACCCGGGAGGAAGAAGTAGTAAGAACGCAATGATGATGTTCTCATTGTGTGTGAGGCCCAGTGGAAATTTTGAGGAATTCCTATTAAGCTTGCACACCCCAAAATATTTGCCATTGGTAGACCTAGTCATTCACATGCTCAGTTGACTTCTGCCTATGATAAATCTTGAAATCTGTGCCAGGGCTCAGGAGCCAATGGCATCCATGAAAAGAGCAAGCTCAGGGCCCAGAATGAGATGCAAAATTGTTGTCCCCAGAAGGACTGACATTAGCAAAAAGTGCGAACGTCCTCCATTGTCAGGGCTTCTCTGCTTTCTCATGGGCTCCTGTAGAACCTTGGGCCATTTTTCAGAAGCCAGCCTTCTGCCTATTCAACTTCCTGTATGCTGCTTATCAATGCTTTTTGATTAGTAGCTGCTTTCTCCTCTAGGCCTCAGCTTCCCCGTCTATAAAATGAGACATTTCCCAAGACCCTTTCTTGCTAAAGTTCCCACTCAGAAAATTTTTTGCACATTGTTACCTACAGCTTTTTAAAACAAGCTGCTGGGTTGGGAGGTGCTGCTTCTGTGAGAACTGCTCTTAGTTTATAATATCTTAGCGGTCCACATTGACAGGCCAGGGCCCACTTCTCAGGCTGGCCCTCTCTCTATAGCCTGGATGGGTGGTCCCGTGTGGTTTAGGATCTACCATCCTACCTTCCCTTCTTCCAGCATGGATAAGGAGATCTGCATATGCTGCTCTGGAACTAGCCACACCAGACATGGAATCCCTGCTGCCTTTCACCAGCTGACTTGACCTCCCTGCATTTCTCTGTCTCTAAGCGTTTTGAGTTTGAGCAGGAAGGCAGGGAGAGATCACATCAAGATGCCTAGAGCCTCTACTTTGTTGAGCTTCCACTCACTTCCTCCTCCTTCCGTTTCCCCTCAGCCCAGCTGCCAGGACCTTACAAATCATGTGTCTCTGTCCAGCTGAATAATTTCTTCTTTCCTCAGACCTGTCAACAAACACCTCACCCTGAAGAGAGAGGGAGCAGGTTCAGTGTCTGTCTTCTTCTGTTTTACTATGGCTTCCGTTCTTCTCCTATCTGATTGTGTGACTGGGAAAGGCAAGCACACCCTCTCACAAGGTGTCTGCACAGAGGGAGATCCTGCAGAGCCTGTAGCACACAGCAGGTGCTAATGAGTAGCTCATTTGCCTCCTTACAGCCAAAGGACACAGCCTGGGAAGATGAGAAAGAGGAAAATGAGTGAGTTTCCTCAGGTACACAGGTTAAACTTCTCTCTTTAGAACTAGAGTTGTTCACACAGAACCTTGACAGCAAATACCTCCCTGAATTTGGTAGCTTGGTTTATCTCTTGCCTTACCCTAGCCCCGGCCCTGGTGACAAGACTGACTACAACCTTCTACAGCATCTAGATGGCAGGTGTGCAGATGGTCTGCCTCTAC
>PVIC010025333.1:0-25375 GCA_004025085.1 Thryonomys swinderianus
TGGTGCCCAGGCAAGCCACCGCGAACTCAGCAATCCTCCTGTCTCTGCCTCCCGAGTGCTGGGATTACAGGCGTGAGCCACCATGTCCAGCATTGTGGTATGCGGTGTTGATTGTTGGTGGGGGTGTCGCCACGCCCAGCATTATATGTGGTTACCGGGGAGGAACTCAGGACCTTGCGCTTGCGAGGCAGGCGCCGGAACCACTGAGCTAACCCTCCGGCCCTCGTTTCATTTTTTTTTTCTTGTTTTCCAGTTTGATTGATGTTTTTAGCCTCGAGTTTAAAAAAGCAGTCAGGCCGGCGTGGTGGCTCACGCCTGTAATCCCAGCACTCGGGAGGCAGAGACAGGTGGATTCCTGAGTTCGAGGTTTGCCTAGGCTACATAGTGAGCTCAGAGCCAGCCTGGACTACAAAGTGAGACCCTGTCTCAAAAAAAAAAACGAAAAAACAGTCAGTTTAATTCTTTTTATAAAATGAGTTATGGTTACTAGCTTGTTCTTGTATGTTTAATTCTTGTTTCTTTTTATATAAAGCTGGAATTGAAGATATGGTCACACTTCGGGAATCCCAAATTCATGATATGACTACCAGCACACGATTCTGTTATAAAAATGTGCTTATCCCAAAGTGGTATGATATATGGACACGGATACAGGTAATGATCTGGATATTAAATAGGGTGTCTCAGCTCACAGGGGTGTCTCAGCTCCTTCCTGTAGCTTAGCAGTACTGTGGGCATGAGGTGATCTTCCTTCCGTCCTCCTTCCTTTTCCCAGAGAAAGTGATTCCTTCTCTTTCCAGTCTTCTTTTGCAGTGTGCACACGTACAGACATACACATATGTATGCACACTCACAATTCTCTTTAATGGGCTATTCTCTTTTTATGGGCTTTATACCTTATTTGGATTGGAAATTGTGGTGTGGCTATCAGAGTATAAGCTCTTACTTTGCTGCTGCTCCTGCTTTTTTTGGTGGTACTAAGAATTGAACACAGGGCTACATCCAGTCTTTTACCTTTAAAATTTGTTAAGTTGGCTGTGCTCAAACTTGTGATCCTCGTGCCTCAGCTTCCCAGAGTACTGGAGTTACAGGTTTGTGCTACTACGCCTGATGCTTTGCTACTTCCATTCTGTTTTGATTCTACATGAGATAGTTTATAAACTTCCTGAGCTAAAATTTCTCCTTGGTAGAATGACATCCGTCTCATTTATTTAATATCATTGTTAGGTCACCTAGTAATTGAGAGTGTCTGGCTGTAATAGTGATTGAACAAAATGAGCCCTTTTGGATATGTCGCTGTATGGTTACAGATAAGGGTATTTGTTGTTCACATCAAAAACCTAAGAGTAGGCTTATGGGTTTTTAAAAAATTCTTGTTTTTTATTGTCTGATATAAAATCATACTCCATCTGGGGTACATTATAACAGTATTTAGCCATAATCAGTGATTTGTGACAATGGGTTGAACTTCTCAGCCTGTCATTATGGGAAACATTTTAGTTTTCTGGGGCTATTTATGACTGGCAATTTTCTTAATATTCTAAGCCCTTGCATTGTTCAGTCTCATAAATAGCTGTATTAATAACTTTCAGCTTGAGAGTCTTCCTCTCCTATGTTCTGGTCTAATCATAGATTCAGATCATGTTAACAAGAACCCACTCTAGCAGCTGCCTCTGTACCATGTGCAGTAATATTTGTCCAATTAAGTTTTAGCTGCTGCATATGTGTATTTCTGAGAAGCCTTGTGGCAAACTGGCACCATGACTGATTCAGCTCTTTGCTTTTCAGGGGTCAAAAAATTATATTTGTGGGCCGGAGGGTTAGCTCAGAGGTTCCAGCGCCTGCCTCGCAAGCGCAAGGTCCTGAGTTCGATCCCGGTAACCACATACAATGCTGGGCGTGGAGAGTCACGCCCACCAGCAATCAATACCACATACCGCAGTGCCGGGCGTGGTGGCTCACGCCTGTAATCCCAGCACTCGGGAGGCAGAGACAGGAGGATTGCTGAGTTAGAGGTTTGCCTGGGCTACACAGTAAGCTCAGAGCCAGCCTGAACTACAAAGCAAGACCCTGTCTCCAAAAAAAAAAGAAAAAATTATAGTTGTGAAAAACATTAAGTCCTACTTCTTTCTTTATTACTCTGATTTTACTTGTGTTGCAGATCCGGGTAAACAGTTCCAAGTCGGTTCGAGTAACCCAGGTGGACAGTGAGGAGAAACTGAAGGAGCTAGAGCAGTTCAGTATCTGGAACTTTTTTTCCTCCTTTTTAAAAGAGAAACTGAATGACACCTATGTTAATGTGGGTCTGTACAGCGCAAAAACCTGCCTCAAAGTTGAAATTACAGAGATGGACACCAAGTACAGTGTCTTGGTGACCCGAAGTAAGTCTCATCTCTCTTTTTCTGGTGGATCCTATAGTGAGTAAGCACTGAGCACGGGAGGTGTAATTAGTGAGACAGAGAAATCAGCCCAAGACAGCTCCATTTTGGTTCTGATATAACCTGAGTATACCACGGCTCCAGTTTATAGTGACTCCACCCACATCATACTTTTTAGGACTAGAAATCAAGACTCAAAGGCAGCTGTTCTGTGTATAGCCCTGCATTTTATATATGTATATATGTATATTTATTGGTCTTAGGGATTGAACTCGGGATCTTGTGCTTGTGAGGCAGGCAGTGGAATCACTGAGCCAAATCCCTAGCCCAGCCCTGCATTCCAAGACATGCATGGTTAAACAGTAAAAACTAAGAAAAGGTGAAATTTGAATATTAGTAATTCAGGAGTAGAAAATACTTGTGGAACCATAAGTAAAGATGAGGACAGGGAACGTAATGAGGGGAAGGAATAAATATGATTCTGAAAGAAAATAAAAGAGCATGTATATAGGGAGTGGGGGGGGTGTGGGTGGGTAGGGATGTGGGTAAAAATGAGAATCGACCTGTGTCACATACTGGTACAAATTCCCCAGTGTTGTGTGTGATTGTGAGCTGTATATAAAATGTACCAATAAAAAAGTTCAATTTAAAAAAAAGATGAGGATGA
The DNA here is from genome assembly GCA_004025085.1 of Thryonomys swinderianus. Taxonomy (NCBI): domain Eukaryota; kingdom Metazoa; phylum Chordata; class Mammalia; order Rodentia; family Thryonomyidae; genus Thryonomys; species Thryonomys swinderianus. The sequence goes on from PVIC010025333.1 coordinate 3,046, forward strand.
CTAGAGTTTAAGCCTGGGTTCAGTGGAACTGGGAGAAATTTTTCGTTCTGTGAAGGTGTCTGAGATAGTTTTAGAAGGGGTGGTTTTAATTCTTTCTGACTTGATTTCTTCATGGTTACTACCCAGGCCCTAGGAGTTGTGGATATATGAGTAGTAGCTATGTGGCTATGCCCTTCCATTTGCTCTAGGATTCTTCAGGAACTCTGTGTAGGGTTGGCTTTTTTTGTTTTTGTTTTTGTTACTATTTTTGGTACTAGGGATCGAAGTCAGGACTCTGTGCTTGCAAGGCAGGCATAGTGCCACTGAGTTAAATCCTGTCCCTCTTGACCTGTTTCCTTTGTGTTCCTTCTATATTTACTGACTTCTCTTGGTTTTGTCTATTGGCTTTTTCTAAACATAGAACGCCAAATGTAAAAGGTACAGTCTCTAGTATGCCACTAAGGGGGCTTTGCTGGTTTTGCTGATCCTGGGTGAGTTGTGTTTGGTGGGTAAGTAGACTTTTTCAGAAGTGCTGTGCTGTGTAGCAAAGGAAAGTAGATAATATTGTTAGGCAAAAAAGGAAGTGAGAAAACAACATAAGGTCTTGACCCAAAGTTCTAGGCAAATCTGAATTCCATGCCTGTAAGATTTTACGCTTAAAAGCCAGAGTGGTGGAGACCCCTTGTGGACAATTGCATGAAATGTTGATGGTAACATATAGCTCTTTCCAAAGAGAAGCTTAGAACATAGTCAAAATAAAAAATCTTCAGAAAAGTACTGGTTAGACAGAGACCTCGTTATATTTGCTTTTTGGAAGGATGCCCATTATTTATGTGGAATTTACCATTTTACTGTACCCAACCACTAGGCCAACATTGCTTTTTATTGTATAATTCTTAAACTGCTTGGTTTTGTTAAGCAAAAATCTTTCTTTACTTCAGGATTTGACCCCAAACTCTTCCTCATTTTCTTCCTTGGACTTGTACTGTTTTTCTGTGGAGACTTGCTGAGCAGGTAGGTTCTGAGGCTGGTGTGTACCCTGACAAGGTTCTTTCATGCCCATGGTACTTTGTCATAAAAACTCTAAAGGATTGCCAATCCCCCTCCTCTGTGCCTGGGATATTGCCTACTTTGAAATTTTTTTTTTTTTTTGAGACAGGGTCTCGCTTTGTAGTTCAGGCTGGCCCTGAGCTCACTATGGAGCCCAGGCAAGCCACTGCGAACTCAGCAATCCTCTTGTGTGTATATTTTTAAAAATATATTAATATGTTTTATGATTTTTGTTTTTTCTGATTTGAATAATACTGTTAATTAAATTATTTTATTAGTAGTAAGGTTAACTGGCTTTAGCTCTATACTATGAAGTTGGCTCTCGGCACCTTTTCCACTGTTAGAAGTGTGTTACTGTAGAGACTGATAGAATGTAGCTGTTGCCAGATTGTGTTTAGATGTGAGGAGGCAAATGTCACTATTTTCATTTCCTTCCTTTAGGAACCTGTTAGTAAATAGGTGAAACTGACATGTACAAATACATAAAAATAGGCAACTAAGTAAACATTGAGTGAGGGTGGAATCAACATTGTGCAAGTAAATGGTAGTTGTGGAGTAATGGATGAATGATTAACAATTAGAATTTGAAGTTGGGCTGATAATGGGATTTGAGGATGCTCTTCCTTGTATTGGAGATTCTAGGAAAAACTCACAGGAAGGGTGAAATAATAGAAGGAGCTTGGGATGACAGTAGAATTGCTGTTTACAGACTTACAAAGGATTTGTTTATTCTTATGATTAAACAGCTCAGTTCCAGTTTCCAATCTCTACTTAAACAGTTGTTTGCTTGCTTTCTTCTCAAAGGAGCTGAGCATTTCCTTGGAAGAAATACTCTTATTAAAACTCGAGTTGAAGCTTGGCATGGTGGTGTATCCCAGTTTTCTAGGAGGCCGAGGCAGGAGGATTACAAGTTTGAGCCCAGCTTAGGCAACTCAGTGACTTAGTAAGATCTTATCGCAAAATTAAAAGAGAAAACAAAAAGCAGTTGGGCTGGGAGAGAGACTGGGGATGGAAGTGGGTTTATGCTTGGCATACACTTGAAGGGACCTAATTGAAACATATTTTTTGTAATCTGGTAATAACTACATTGTATCAATTTCTACAGTTTTCTGAATTCAAGTTCCTAGCAAATATCTGCCCTAATTTGTACCTTAAGAAAATCTTGAGTAAAATATATGATAGGCATAATAGTGGGAAACAAAGAGATGTTTTGCAATTGGAAGGGAATTGAGATGGAGGGAGGGGAAGGAGAAGTAAAAAATAATTAAGATGTGTTAAGTATGTATACCAACTCTCCATGATGAATGTAATCACACACTATAAACGTAATAAAAATTTTTTTAACTAGTAAAAATTTTTAAAGTCTTTTGGCTCAGTTGTCCTAGTTTCAGCTGTGTATGAAGTATATACCTGTAATCATAAAATAAATTTTCTTTCTGCAGGAGTCAGATTTTCTACTATTCCACTGGAATGAGTGTTGGAATTGTAGCCTCTCTCCTAATCATCATTTTTATACTATCCAAGTTTATGCCGAAGGTAAGTGGCAGAATCCTCATAAGCAGTTAGGATGTATTTGAATAATCTTAGAACACTGACAGTTTGCACTGATGGCTAGTGAGTTAATGCCCTGCTCTATTCTTGATTCTGAAAGGTATTTACCATGATCAAACTGGAACCTGATTGTATACAAACTCTATTTAAAGTCCTGTGCTCAGCAGGCATAAGGCCAACCTGTTTTCTAATTACATAACTAGGTTTTTAAGTTATTTAGCATCTCATTTTTCCAGTGTTCATTGCAAACTGTAACTTTTTACAGAGGATATCATTTTTAAAATGTGCATTTTGAGTGGGTTAAATTTTAAGAAAAATCATAGTTTCATTTTGCTTCTTTTTTAATTTAAAGTCTTATAATTTTTTGCCTTCACTTCTACTCTGTGTTTTAGAAAAGTCCCATTTATGTCATCCTGGTGGGAGGCTGGTCCTTTTCTCTGTACCTCATTCAGCTAGTTTTTAAGAATTTACAAGAGATCTGGAAGTGTTACTGGCAGTATCTTTTAAGTAAGTATATCAAGTTTGCTTCCTATTTTGCATATTATATGTGGTTTTAGTTCATTTGAGTATGAAAAGACGTTGCCTACTTATAAGGAATTAATGTTTTATATGATTAATTTGTAAAAATCAATTGTCTATTTCTAACACCATTATTTTATTTTATTTTTTTTTTGAGACAGGGTCTCACTTTGTAGTTCAGGCTGGCCCTGAGCTCACTATATAGCCCAGGCAAACCTTTGAACTCAGCAATCCTCCTGTCTCTGCCTCCCGAGTGCTGGGATTACAGGCCTGAGCCACCACGCCCAGCACTGTGGTATGTGCTATTGATGGTTGGTGGGCGTGAGTTACCACGCCCAGCATTGTATGTGGTTACCAGGATCGAACTCAGGACCTTGTGCTTGCCAGGCAAGTGCTGGAACCACTGAGCTAAATCTCAGGCCCTTATTTTATTTTATTATTATTTTTTTGAGACAGGGTCTCACTTGTAATTCAGGCTGGCCCTGAGCTCACTATGTAGCTCAGGCAAACCTGGAACTCAGCAATCCTCCTGTCTCTGCCTCCCAAGTGCTGGGATTACAGGGGTGAGCCACCACGCCTAGCACTGTGGTATGTGGTACTGATTGCTGGTGGGTGTGAGTAACCATGCCCAATATCATATCATTGTATGTGGTTACTGAGATCAAACCAGGGACCTTGTGCTTGCTAGGCAAGCGGTGGAACCACTGAGCTAAATCTCTGGCCCTCTAACACCATTATTTTTTAAAAATTAAAGTGCTGCTGCTAAGGAGAAGACTGATCTGTTGGTATTTATAAATTCTCTTTACATAATAAGCATCTTCCTGAAAAGCCATGTATTGACTATTAATATATCATACTTTAAATACACTTGAGAATTTTATGAAGTAGAGATTGCATCTGGGCATGGTAGGTAGTACATGCCTATAATCCCAGCAATTGGGAGGTTGAGGCAGGAAAGTTGCTGTAAATTCAAGGCCATCCTGAACTGCACAGTGAGACCTTGTCTCCAAAAAAAAGAAAGAAAGAAAGAAGGAAGTAGAGGTTGCAGTGACTCTTATCTGTATAGTAAGACTTTTTGGTCATGAGAATAAAAACTTGATATATTATTTGAAATTATCTCTTTCATGTTTTGGACTTAAAAAAAATAGACTGTGTTAGAATTATTCAACATGCAGCGTTAATGCTTCCCTTGAACTAAATAAGTTTCTGAAAACAGAAAGGCTAGTAATTTAAATATATTATGCATGTGTTTGTGCATGTGTGTGTATGTGTACAACTTCTTGGTTCAACAGATGTGAAATAGAGAATTTACTGTGGCTCCCTACACAATTATTATTTTATCTATGTCTATGTTAGAAATAAAAACATTTGTAAAATAGAATGTCTTGTGCTAACTTTTCTCATAGGCTACATTCTCACAGTTGGATTCATGAGTTTTGCAGTATGTTACAAATATGGGCCCTTGGAGAATGAACGAAGTATCAACTTGCTGACTTGGACGTTGCAGCTGCTGGGCCTGGGTTTCATGTATTCTGGGATCCAGATACCGCACATTGCCCTCGGGGCTGTTGTCATTGCACTGTGTACTAAGAATCTGGAGTACCCTATTCAGTGGCTGTACATCACCTACAGGTGACTGAAAGGCAGTGTAACTGTGCTGACATGTTCAATATGAGATGCAGTTTACAGCAAAGGATGCAGAGGTGTGGCCCTGGGATCCTCTTTGTTAATGAGAAATTGCTGTGCTTCTGCCTTTTTTCCTTCCTTCCTCCCTCCCTCCTTCCCTCCCTCCCTGTCTTCCTTCCTTTCTTTTTTTTGTTTCTGGTACTAGGGATCAAACATAGAACCTTGTGCTTGTGTGGCAAGCATAGTGCCACTGAGCTAAGTCCCCAGCTCCTTTCCTTCCTATTTTTTTTAGACATTGTAGGCTTTTTATAATTTTTATTCTAGTCATTTTTATGTAAAAATTAAAAGCTTTCAGTAAAGTGTCATGTGTTCCTATTACCACTAGATGGTGCACGTTATGTCACTTTTATATCACAGGCTCAATTAGTTTGTTCAAGATCATTTAACCCTAAGTGTCAGATTGCTTTGGAAGCCTTATTTTAAGATGTAGTTCATAGCGTTTATCACTTGCATATTGAGTATGGATCGGGCATGGATTATGAGATTTTTAATGGTTGTTCTGTTGCAGATAGTCAAAGTGATACCTTCCGTTTGAGGAACCAAGTTAATGGACCACAGTATTATAAGATTGTTTTCTTGTCATTTTTTCCATTTATTGGAAAATAAATATTTTGTTTATTATTTATTGGAAAATAAGTGAATTCATTCACATTAGTGCACGATATTGACTACTCTAACTTCACTAAATGGAGTCCATTGTAACTAAAGATATCTGTGGAATAAAGACGAGAGTAATGACTAATGTTCAGACTGGCTTCTGTATGCTTGGTTCACTGAATGGAGCTAGAGATGAGGACAGATAAGATTGCTGATTAATGATTCATGATGTTATTTTGGTGAGCACAGAAGGCTGTATAAGGCAAGAGAAAAGCCTGTTCCTCGTCTTCTGACAGAAGAAGAGTATCGGATACAAGGAGAGGTAGAGACCAAAAAGGCTTTAGAAGAGCTCCGCACATTTTGTAACAGTCCAGACTGCTCTCCTTGGAAGACCATTTCTCGGATCCAGTTTCCAAAAAGGTAAACTTCTGCCCAGATAAGACAGGTATCTGTCAGGGTCCACCATGACCCTGCGTTCTAACCAAGACCAAACTTGTCGATAACCTTGTTGTATTTGTGGTCCTTGTTTACTGTTAACCTAGGAGTGGTCAAGAGTAATATAGCACATATTAGCAATATATATAACATACATTAAGCAGTAGTCCATTTCCTGTTTCCCCAAGGAACAACCTGCTCTAGCATTTATTGAAGCGCTGAGATGGGAAGATTCCAGCAGCATATTAAGTTACTCCTCTCTGGAAGTTTTACATCACTTTCTGAGTGGGTTTTTCTTTTTTTGCTTTTTAGTTGGTAATAATGAGTATGTGAAGATTCTATTTGGAATCCTGACAGGATAAAGTTTATAGGGCCATAAACACAAATAACTGTGTAATGCTCTTAATCTTCTCTTATCAGAAATATGATGATTCAAGGAACTTCAGCATTTCCATAACTAAAAGGACAGGCTAGTACTTATTAAGGCAGATGGAGTTGCAGAGGATATGGCCTATGATCCCACTTTCTTTTCTCCCCTATTCCTTGCCTTAGACTCTATATCTGCCAAAGTAGTAACAAGAATGTTGACTTAGCTCAATAAAATTAGAACTGTGAGCAGGTCAAGTATTTCAGTTTGTTGTTATTTTGAAAAACAATTGGAAGGATAGAAGACAGTTTACTAATGGATATTATCTTCTGTTTTCCAGATTTGCTGACTTTGTGGAAGGCTCTTTCCACCTCACACCAAATGAAGTTTCTGTCCACGAGCAGGAGTATGGACTAGGGAGCATTGTTGCCCTGGATGAGGAGACATTCTCTGAGGAGGAAGACTCAGACTCTCTGCACTCTGCTGTCACACAAAACAACTTCTTCACTTAGAGTGTGGTCTTCCGTTTTCATGTCGGATGGTGTAGTGCCTTGGTGGGCCATGTTGTGAGTGCTGTGCACAGGGATAGTGCAGGGATTCTCCACTGGAATGAGAGGCTTGAGACCTCCCTCTGGGAGTGGCTTGGTGGTCTCTGTGGGATTCCCTGAAGAAGGAGAACGGGTAACCACTGGTCAAGCTATTAGCCAATTTTTCTGTTCCCAAGAAATCGGATGTCTGCAGCCAGCATCATATTCCAGCTCCTCATGACCTTTCTGTCACCATGGCTGGCACTCCAAAGAGAATCCTTATAAGCACAGTGGTGCTTTTGGGCCGTAGGCTGCAACTGCCAAAGAGAGACCCGCCGATCTGAGCCTCCTTTACTTCTGCTTTTATTTCAGTGACTTTAGCCATGTGTTTAATTGCTTTTGGGGAAAATTCACATTTGTCTTGTTTTTTAAAACAAATATATTTTTAAAAACATAATGAACTCGGGCCGGAGGGTTAGCTCAGTGGTTCCGGCACCTGCCTCACAAGCGCAAGGACCTGAGTTCGATCCCCAGTAACCACATATAATGCTGGACGTGGAGACACGCCCACCAACAATCAACACCGCATACCACAATGCCGGATGTGGCTCACGCCTGTCATCCCAGCACTCGGGAGGCAGGGACAGGAGGATTGCTGAGTTCGCGGCGGCTTGCCTGGGCCAGCCTGAACTACAAAAGCGAGACCCTTTCTCAAAAAGCAAAAAAAAAAACCATAATGAACTCATGTTCCAGGAGAAGCAGGTGCTCCAGTGACAAGACCTATTGGCCCTTAGATATTTATTGGTATAGATTATCCATTAAAGCCCCAGGAACTGCATATTATTTTCACATATATAATATTCTGAGTCCTGCTTGTTTTGAGGTATGTACCTGTAGGCTCTTCTGTATGAGAGGTCTCTTGGGCTTTTTTTTTTTTTTTTTTTTTTTTGCTTTTGAGACAGGGTCTCACTTTGTAGTTCAGGCTGGCCCTGAGCTCACTATGGTGCCCAGGCAAGCCGCTGTGAACTCGGCAATCCTCCTGTCTCTGCCTCCCAAATGCTGGGATTACAGGTGTGAGCCACCACACCCGGCATTGTGGTATGCGGTGTTGATTGTTGGTGGGTGTGTCTCCACGCCCAGCATTATATGTGGTTATCGGGGATCGAACTCAGGACCTTGCGCTTGCGAGGCAGGCGCCGGAACCACTGAGCTAACCCTCCGGCCCTCTTGGGCTTTTTATTATATTCCACATTTAATTCTGTCTTAAAAATACATTTGCATTTTTCTCTTCCTATTGCTCCTTGCCCTCCTTTTCCTTTTAGGAAAGATCCATTTCCTCACCTGAGGGGCGTGTAAAATTCAGAGCTTGTCTTCTTAGCTCCTATCCCTTCTGCTGGCCAGGTTTACCCTATTTTCTTTTGTCATTGAGTCACATATCTTTGAGTTACTGTGGAAGAAACTACCCTTTTGTCTCCCTTACTTTGAAAATCTATCTACTCATTCTTTTAGTCTTCCTTACCATCTGCCTGCTCCCAAGTCTGGCTAATTTGGAAGCCCGATACCACTTAAGAAGATTCTTGATATATAGTTTATAGCTGCCATAATTTGCATTGCCGGGAAATAGACCTCCAGGTTATCTTCATTCTTCTGGATGCTCAGCCATCAGGATCAGACATTTTTTTAAATGAATTTATTATTCTTATTTGCAATTCCATTTCTGGCCAGAAAATGCTGTCATATTATAGTGGCCTTACTTTCATATTCTTTTGCTTCTGTAAAGTTCTTTTATAGGCCAGCAATAACATTTATGAGGGAGCAAATTCCCAAGTATCTGTCATTTGCTTGGTTATTTCACTGTAGTTTTTCACCCTTGTACTTCAGGAAAGGCTGTAATTCCTTTAGCCAGGAAGGTGGCAGGTGCATAACACTGGACTTGCTGACTTACCATAATCACAGAGAAGGAAGATGAATTTTTAAAAAGCTGTTATAACTCATTCAGACCAGCCACTAGCATGTCATTTTGAAAGATCTTGGACTCCATTGCTGACTTCTGCAACGTCAGCTGTGAGACTCCCCTCCAGGTGGCTGGCTGATTATTTCCACCAGTGTTTCCCCTATAGCCTTCAACTATTCTAAAATGACAACTACCTCAGTTGGCAGAAAAAGACAGTAGAAAGAGGAAAATGGACAGTATTTGATAGGTGCTGTGGGTTAAAGTCGTAGAATGCAAAGAACTTCATATGGGGAAGTCTTTGTCCCTTTGTGAATTATGTGCATGGTAAAATTTTATGCTAAAAAAGAGCTCTTAAAGTCTCTGCAGGACTAGAGGTATAGCTCAATGGTTTTGTATTTGCCTAATGTGCAAAAGGGCCTGAGTTTAAACCCCAGCACAAAGAAATCTCCCTCACAGAAAAATCCTGTGAAATATATTTTTTGAAATCATTTTAGAAATTCAAGACTTAGCATATTTGAGTATAAATTAACTTGAAGAAAATCATCTTAACTGTACTAATGGTCTGAGGACCTCCCAAGTTACTGGTGCCTTGGTAGAGGTAGCTCACCTTGGTAGAGGTAGCTCACCTCTACCAGGGTGACATTCTCTGGTTCACGTCTTTATGTCGGTGAGAATCCATTGTAAAGTTAAAGACTTTCTTGCTTTTCTGTGTAGTAAACTCTTCGTGAAATACAGTTTCAAGACCATTTTTTTCCTTTTTTCACTGTTGAGTCTGGGGTGAAATTCATTACTCTGATGATTGGGGAACTGAGCTTCGGCTGCTGGAGATGACAGTCGCACCTGCTGCACGAGCACTGCTCTCCGACAGCGAAGGCAGCACCTGTCTGTGCACCTGTGTCCTTGCCCCGCCTGCCTGGGTGCCTCTGCCCGGACACTTAGCTCATCTGTGTGCCTGGAGATTGCTTGAGTCTGTAAACCTTCAGGAGCTGTTCTTGTCTCCCTCTTGGCCACTTAGTGTGCTGGCTCAGTCACTACTCGAAACCCCTATTTAATTTTCCCTGCCAGTTACAGCTATTGCAATTTCAGCATAGTCTCTTTTCAGAGCGATCTCATCGAGGATTGAAAGGATAACTGCGGGGTGCGCCAGACAGTGGAGCCATGTCTGCTGCCATGTCAGCGTCTTGCTCAACAAATATCAAGCCATAAATTGGACTGAGAGCTCAGGGTCTCATCAGCATTGGAAATCTATTGTCTCTAATCAGTCTGTAGAACATGCTCCCCATTAACGGGAGTATAAGAGGCAACTGGCCTAAAATATTTTCCTCTCACTTTCCTACTCAGGTAGTTTTCATGACAGCAACAGAACAAATGACCAAAAAACATTTAACAACTTTGATAACTTTTAATACTAAATTCCTATAAACCACTACACCATACCAAACCGCTTTGTTTCTCTCCTCACATTCGTGCTTTTTATGTCTATTACAAAGGGAATTTTGCACTTTGGATCCTTCTGTTCCTTTTACAATAATACATCCCATTCCAGCACCCAGGCCTTTCTCCGTCAATAGTGTCCCCTTTTTTTTTTTTTTTTGCTTGTTTTGTTGTGATGGCATCTTTAGTTCAGGCTGGCCTTGCTCTCTCTGTGTAGCCCAGGCTAGCCTCATGGCGATCCTCCTACCTCAGCCTCTGAGTGCTGGGATACATGTGTGCACCACCATGACTTGATGGAGATCTGATGAATGAAAGGACCTAAATAATGCGGATAATCCCCAGACCCTGGTAATCCATAAAAGGCTTAGGAGTAGATTATATAATTGCTCGCAGTCTTTTGGTTCTAGAAAAATTCAAAAGATGCGCTCAGATGGAGGCCTGGTTAAAAGTGGTTCCTAGCCATGTTCTCATAACTTCTGAATTGAGTGGTAGAAACTGAAGTAGGAGGAAAGGAAATTAAACGTTCTTTGAGTATTCCTTTGCTCTAAGGCCTGACATAGGAGATGATAACATTGAAATTTGAGGACTTCTGTCTGAACTAAGGAGAGGAGGATTTGATAGATTTATCGTTTTCTTACATTATATAGGCACTGAAAACAAGTAATAAAATAGCCACTGCGCAAGGCAGATGCACCTGAATCTTGTTGCCATGCGGGAGAACTGCTTTTATTTTTTTTTTAGGGGAGCCAATGCAACTAACTGTGGGACCCAGGGGTATCTTAGTGACAGTTTACAGATTCAGGTTGCTGTTGAACTGTCTTCAAAAGGATGTCTAGTGCCTTCCTGGCAGGAGCCTGAGCTGCTGAGAATAAACAAAGCAGACTCATGCCAGTGCCGCCTTACAGCTTTAGAGGGGCTGTGAATATTCACAGAGACCCCCCCAAAAGGCAGAGCTTTGGACTCCCCCGCCTTCTGTCATCCTCTGTCACACTCTTGATGACTACTTGAAAATAGTGAACTCGCTTTCTTTGAACTTGCCTATAGCATAAGCGTGATTCTGTTAACAGACAGCTCATAATGTGAATTTAAGAAATTGTTACAGACTGCAATTGCCAGTTTTCCTTGTATATGGAATTAATGTTGAAATAACAGGGCTAAGAAATTACTGGGTAAATTTTAGCCTGTGGGTAATGCCTTAGATAAGATTTGTCATTTATATTTGAAATAAATGTTCACAAATGTTTGTAAGGAATGAATGATCAGGAATGGCTCTGCTGTGGGTCTCATTTGCATCTTTCTGTCAGAAAAAAATGTATGTATTTTTTATTTTTATTATATGGTTTGTAACTTCAATTTTAATAAAGTTTTATAGCCTATGCAGTGATTGCTCTTAATGAATATATGCTGTCTTGTTTGTATCTCGTGCCTCCATCCTTGCCCTGAATGGTTTCTTGGGTGCCAGATCTCAGAGAGGCAGTCCTGCAGGTGGTACTCTGCTGCATCAAAGGAAAAGTAAAGGTTATTCCTGGTCTGGGTGTAACTTCACACTTTAGTTTTTTAATTATTATTATTTTTTTATGACCAAGTATCTCTCCATTGGGATGGGAGGAACCTAGGGTTCAAGTATGGGATTCCTACCAAGAGATGTGTGTAAGGTACGAGATGGACCAGGGCTGTCAGCAGTAGGAGGCACGGGATGTGAGCTTTGAGTATGTTTAAGTCTGGCTTCTGCAGTAGGAGTTATCTTTTATCCCCTTTAATATATTGACTATTGCCTTTGTCTAGCACTTGTATTAATTCTGTACCTGTCTTCTCTGTTCTTAGTTATTTGGAAATCCATGACACTTTTTTTTTTTAAAGAAAAAGGATGGGCCGGAGGGTTAGTTCAGTGGTTCCGGCGCCTGCCTCGCAAGCACAACGTCCTGAGTTCGATCCCAGTAACCACATACAATGCTGGGCATAGAGACTCACGCCCACCAGCAATCAATACCACATACCGCATACCACAGTGCCGGGCATGGTGGCTCATGCTTGTAATCCCAGCACTCGGGAGGCAGAGACAGGAGGATTGCTGAGTTCGAAGCTTGCCTAGGCTACATAGTGAGCTCAGGGCCAGCCTGAATTACAAAGCGAGACCCTGTCTCAAAAAAAAAAGAAAAAGGACAAGGACCAATAAAGTGAAATGTAGATCACATAAATTTATGTAGACTAATGCACACAGGTGACGTCCTTTGTCCTGTAACTTACTAGATAATGAGACTAGATGATCATTAATGGTTAGTAAAAACTTAAAGCATTATTGCTAGACATGCAACATGGGGTTTAAAAAGGACAGAAAAGATTTAAGATATGTAAAGTAGTTCTCAAATTTAACACGTATATAATTGTTGAGGGAGCTTGCTAAAATGCAGATCTGGGTCTGCCTATCTGCAGCAAGACCCAGCCTTCTCCATTTCTAATCTGCTTCCAGGTGACTTGGGTGTTACTGGACTAAGGCCCTTGTTTTGAATAGGGAGGATGTAAAGCACTTAGCCTGTTGCCTAGCACATAGCACATGGTGTTACTGGCAGCACTAATTTACAAGCAACTCTGTCGCTAACTACCTTGCCCATCATATTTGATAACTTCTGTATTTTTGTTGTGTAGTATTTTTTAAAGTTAATGTCTTAAAAAAAGGTTAACGTGGGAGGATTATTGAATGAATTGGTTTAATGAGATTGTTGCCCTCCCAGCCTGTTAGGCGAAATCACCAGAAGATTTGCAATTGTTTCCTCTTTATCATTATTTTTTGCCAGCTTTATCAGAGTAACTTTGTGAATAAAACTCACCAGTTTTAAGTACAGTTTTGACAATTGTACGGACCACCATTGCAATACAGAATGTTTTCATGGTGTTCAAAAGTTCCCTTGTCGTGACATGGACTAGACCAGCACTGCACACATGCTAGGCAAATATCCACCACTGAGATACACTGAAGCTCCAGACTGGACATTTTCATGGGGGATAAAGATTCTGGAGTCGGTAGAAGAGTAAATGGAGAAGCTCCAGTTGCTTGAGTTTTACGTAGAAAGTTGCTCACAATGCTGCATCCTCTCCTCTCCACCTTTTCCCCACCCCAAAATGCTTTGAAAGATTCTGAAAGGCCAGCTGTCTTGGATGAACCTCTACTTTAGAAAGGCCCACTGATGCCATTCTAACTTTCTTGATTATAGCACTCAGAGTCACACCTCCTAACAGCTGGGGAACCCAGTGTGGGCCCAGGCAAACTGGCATGGTTGAGTGCCATATCCTAAAGTTGACACCCCCCCTTTAGGTTCACTTCTGGGAGCACACAGTAGGCCTTTGAGGGGATGGGTAGATGCACATAAACCCCAAGTGCTGCAGATGCCTGGCAAAGAGAATGTGAGTCCTCAGTTCTGGTACTAGCTCTCCCAGCTTGCAGTGGTGCAGTGGTGAAAAATACTGTCTTCATTCAGTATCCTCCCCTGGACAGTGGGGTTCATAGTCACTTCTGCCTTAGACTCTGCGATAGTGCCCCACGTATACAGGAGATTTTTTTTAAGACAGGGTTTCATTTTGTAGTTCAGGCTGGCCCTGAGCTCACTATGTAGCCCAGGCAAGCCTCAAACTCAGCAATCCTCCTGCCTCTGCCTCCAGAGTGCTGAGATTACAGGTGTGAGCTACCATGCCCAGCAAGGGGATTGTGTTTTTTTTTTTTTTTTGACACAGGATCTCGCTTTGTAGTTCAGGCTGGCTCTGAGCTCACTATGTAGCCCAGGCAAGCCTCGAACTCAGCAATCCTCCTGTCTCTGCCTCCCGAGGGCTGGGATGACAGGCATGAGCCACCATGCCCGGCACTGTGGTATGTGGTATTGATTGCTGGTGGGCGTGAGTCTCCACGCCCAGCACTGTATGTGGTTACTGGGGATCAAACTCAGGACCTTGCGCTTGCAAGGCAGGCGCCAGAACCACTGAGCTAACCTCCAGCCCTAGGGGATTGTGTTTTGAGGTCACTTCCACTCAGCTTTCTCTTTCTCTTCCATGCTTTCCACCAAATACATAGATCAATAAATGATGTAAAGGCCGATTGACAATGGACTACTAATGAACCTGGCTTACACAGAGTGCTTTTTATTTTTTGCACAGCAATAGAGCTCAAACCCTGAACTAAGCAGTTGTGGCTGGGAGTTGGAGAACCAAGTCTCTATCTTTAGTTAAGGGTCTGTAATTGCCTAATTTGTTCTGTGCAATCCCTAGGGAAGAGGCAGGTAGGCAGAGAGACCTGCTGTTAAGGAATTTTCCTGGGTAGCTAAGGGGGTACTTGGGAAATTGGATTTGATAAGCTTTTTATCCATCAGAGGGAGCTATTTTCTGCTGGGCTAATTCCCAGCAAACAGCACTTCAGGGTCCCATTTGTATCCTGGTCCTGAAGAAGGATCAAAATTAGAAACATCAGAACTCGGGCTGAAACCTTTGGCAGACTTAGGTCGGGAAGCTGCTGCTGGTTCTGGCATCGGCCAGCTTGGATCTAAGCACACACTATGTTATCTCTGAGCCGAGCCAGCATTTGCGCTGATTCCCTTTGACGACGGAGTGTCAGTATTGCTTTCAGGGCGGGGCCAGTCAGTGAGATGACACAGGTGGGAGTTCAGTGAACCTGGCATGTCCACGCAAATGCGAAGAACTGCTATCAGTCTCAATCTCTGTGATGAGACCTAATTTACAGGGGGAGGAAAGGGCTGCGGTCATTGTATCTGCTTAGCTCCCCAGGCAATCTCATCAGTACCCTCTGGCTGCCAAGGAGATAGGAAAGGTAAATTTGAGGGAGGTACTCTCTCTGCTGGGTGGATGGCCCAGCCTGCTTTCCTCTCTGGCAGAATTCCTGACTTCTTCTAAAACCTTTTCCTTGGCTATAAATTCCATATCTTCTGCTGTCGTTTCCAAATCCGGGGGACAGTGGAACAAGAACTCTTTTCTACTTGAGCTCCTGAGGTAAAGCCAATCAAGTGTTCTTTCTTCCCCAGAGGAAGACTGAGTGGCACAGGCCAACAAAGGGTTAAGTGAGCCACACCCTCAGCCCTGGACTTTGTGCTGAGCAGCCTCTCTCCAGCCTCTCCTGGCCAGACTGGCACAGGGAGCCCGGGCCGGAGGAGGCAGCGCGAAGGATCTGAAGGGTGGACATCGGCAAGAGAAGGCTGGCCTCTTTCCTGGTTTTCCTGACACCATGGACAGCTCCCATTAACTGAGACACCCTACACCCTTGGTGCCTGGGGCTCCTAGGCCCCCTCTGTCAAATTGGGATTTTTACCTGCCTTTCTCTAGGGGACACTGAAGTCATCCTCATTCCTGTGTTGGGTGAGTCCTGCTTTGACCTGTCACTGCTCCTCCTTTACGCCCCAGTCCGGGCCCTGTTTCCTTTTCCCCTCCCCTGCCCCCAACCACTCACGTTCTCACTCCTCAGATCCCACCCCAAAGGTGCCTTCTCCTACTTTCTGCTGCTTTAACCTACTTTATGCTTACTCTTCCTTGCCAAGTTACTTCAAAAAGTTCATTTAAAATAAATCTGAAAACTGTGAGATAATAATAGTACCTGCTTCCTTGTAAGCATCAGATGAATCAGTATCTGCACTGTCTGGCCTGTGGTAAATGCTGCGTGATGTCTAGAGACGGCTTTTATTGGTTCGTCTTATTGCTTCCTCAATTGTGTCCTTCCAGGAAGTTACAGGAGCTCAGGGAAAGCAGAGTGGGGAGAAGGAGGCCTGTATCCCCTTCTTGTCCCACCTTCCACTGCTGTGGTCTCCCCTCCCCCACCCAAGTTCTGAGATGCCGGAGAGTGAGAACATGTGTGTCTTTTATTCTCGTTGGGAGCGGCATTGACCATTGTACCAATTACTCTGTCCTGTCACCAGCCACTCTGCCTAGGTGGTTCACAGGAAAGCCTGCCGAGGGCTGGGCTTTGTCCCGAAGGAACACCTGTCCTGCGCCTCCCTCGTGGGCCCCAGCGCATAGCCCTCCCCCTCAAAAGTTGGGCGTGTCCCTCCGGGCAAAGTCTGCCTGAAGTTTACAGGAATGGATGTAAAAGCTGGAGGTGGAGTGCTCGCTTCGGCAGCACATACAGTAAAAGCTGGAGATGGAAAAACGGAGACAGAAGAGGAAGGCATCCAGAGACTAGATAGCTATTTATTAGTTGAGAAAAAAACTCCCCTTTCATCTCTACTGGGAATTTCAGTCTTTTACAGAAGATTCCTGTCTCTATTCTCTAACATTACCCTGTTCAAGCCCTATTTAAAAGCAAAGCTTGCAAAAGAAATCACAGGGAAGGAGAGACCTCTGGAAGAATGGGAATGGGTGTAGGTGTTTGTTCTGTTTGTTCGTTCATTGGAACAGGGTCTCCTTTGTGTAGTTCAGGCTGGCCTTGAACGCCATGCAACCTAGGCTGGTTTTGAACTCACAGCGATCTTTCTGCCTCAGCCTCCTGAGTGCTGGGATTACAGGCATGGGCCACTGGTGGCTCCAGGGGAGTCTAGGGGTTTGGGAAGGGCCTCGAACAGGGCCTGTGGAAAGCAGTGGGGAACAAGAGCACCAGAATAAGTAGCTAGGGCTTCTGGAGGCTGGGCAGAGCCTGAGAACAAAGCAGGAGGGGACCTTTCTATACCCGGTACAAGCGCGGCTCACGCTTTCCTCCTCAGCCTTCTCTCCTTAAAGCAACTCTGCTCCCCCACTGCTGCCTTCTGGGTACTGTCCTTCTCCAGGCAGCCAAGGCAGGTGGCTCTCTCCCCTACTCAGGGGACAGACGCTTCCCTACCCTGGAGAGGCTGGACTCCCTGCTTGGCCTGCGCTGGTATGGCGGCTCTTGCAGGTTGGGGGTTCTCGGCCCTTCTTTCTTCCTCTCACAGCAGATATCAGAAAATTGACCCCTTTGCTCCCAGGACATGCAGCCCCACAACACGTCTCTCATGGAAGGTTCTGTGGGGGTGGAGGACCTTGTCCTCCTGGAACCCCTGGAGGAGGCATCTCTGCTCAAGAACCTTCAGCTTCGCTATGAAAACAAGGAGGTTTATGTGAGCGCACCACGGGGGTGGCTGGCTGCGGGTGTGTCGGGGAAGTTCGCAAGTCCCCTCATTCCCTTCACCTTCCTGGTTCCAGACCTACATCGGGAACGTGGTGATCTCAGTGAATCCTTACCAACAGCTGCCCATCTATGGCCCTGAGTTCATTGCCAAATACCGAGACTATACCTTCTATGAACTAAAGCCCCATATGTGAGTAGAAGGCTCCAGCTTTGTGATGATGAGCCAGCCTCCCTTCCCGTCCCCGTCCCCCGAAGCGTTCCGCAGCTGCCTCCCCCACCCAGCCGAGGCCGCTCGCTAGGCCCATTGCTTCTTACCTAGTCTGGTCCGGGTGGGGAGAACGAATGAACCCGGAGCTGGCGGTGGAGTGAAAAGTGAGATCTCAGACTGGCCCAGAGTCATTGCCCACTTCCTCCCTCCAGCTACGCCCTGGCCAATGTGGCCTACCAGTCCCTGCGGGACCACGACCGAGACCAGTGCATACTCATCACGGGCGAGAGCGGAGCCGGGAAGACCGGTGAGGACCGTGGCCGGGGAAAGCTGTGGTCACCTGTGGAACACCCCTTGTCTTTTCCCCAGCCGGGCCTTGCCCGTCCTGTCCCTCCCAGCCGCCAGAAACTGCTCCCCGGTTTTTCTGATTCTGAGGGGTGTGCCTGGGCGAGGGGAGTTAAGGAGGGGGGCGGGCTCGGGGCTGGCGTGGGCACACCCCCACGAGCGAGGCTCTCTGCACAGAGGCCAGCAAGCTGGTGATGTCCTACGTGGCCGCCGTCTGCGGGCAAGGGGAGCAGGTGAACTCGGTGAAGGAGCAGCTGCTGCAGTCCAACCCAGTGCTGGAGGGTGAGGACCCGCCCTCCGCGCTCACAGCCCCTTGTCCCCAGTGCCCAGGACGACCGCGCCCTTCTGAGCCTGGTTTGAGGCCTGGAGCGATCCTCCCCAGCGGGCTGCTCCTCCCTTCTCTAGAGCCCCATCCTTCCCCTCAGCCCGCTCATGGCCCTCTCCTCCTCTCTGCAGCATTTGGCAATGCCAAGACCATTCGCAACAACAACTCCTCTCGATTTGTGAGTGAGCCCGTCGGGGCCTGGGAGAGTAGCTGGGCTGAGACGGAGGGGGAGGGGCGCTGCACAGGCCCCGCCCAACAGGGCTGCGCGAAGAGGAGGAAGCAAAGTCTCTCTCTGGTCTCTCTCCTAAGGGGAAATACATGGACATTGAGTTTGACTTCAAGGGGTCTCCGCTTGGTGGCGTCATCACAAACTGTACGTGTCTCGGGCTCACATCCGCGTCCTCTTCCCCCTGCCTCGGGGCCCTTCCTGCTCATCTGCCCCATCGGAAAGAGGAACATTAGACTTAAGGAAATTTCCCAAGTGCTAGGAACACGGCTGTGGAGGGCAGAATCAGAGGGACGCTGCAGTGTCTCTCAGGCCCTCGGGAGGTTACTTTCTAACTCTCTGTCAGATCTACTTGAGAAATCCCGAGTGGTGAAGCAGCTCCGAGGGGAGAGGAACTTCCACATCTTCTACCAGCTCCTGGCTGGAGCAGACGCAGAGCTGCTGGGTACGTGCCTGCCCCGGACCCTGGCAAAGCCCTCCTAACCCCCAGAACCTCCAGGCTCCTCTGGACCCTGCGGGCCCCTTCCCTTGAGCCCCTGAGATTTTTCTTGCTGGTATTCCTCTCTTGGAACTTCCAACTCCAATGCTGGGAACAAATCTCCACCCCTCTGCTCTATTCCTTTCGTGGACTGACTGCTAGCAGCACACCTCTCCTGCTCCTCCACTCCGCTCGTTCCTTTGTTTTGCGGGGCTCCTCTTTCTCCAAGCTGGCTTTAGACGTAGAGCCCTCACCTCCACCTGCCTTCACCTTACTTCACTTTAAGGCTTTATGGACAGTTCTGCAGAGAAGAAGGCAGGATGTTGTAAGGGTTCAAGAAACTCTAGTTGAGGGCTGGAGGGTTAGCTCAGTGGTTCCGGCGCCTGCCTCGCAAGCGCAAGGTCCTGAGTTCGATCCCCGGAAACCACATACAATGCTGGGCGTGGAGACTCATACCCACCAGCCATCAATAGCACATACCACAGTGCCGGGCGTGGTGGCTCACGCCTGTAATCCCAGCACTCGGGTGGCAGAGACAGGAGGATTGCTGAGTTCGAAGCTTGCCTGGGCTACATAGTGAGCTCAGAGCCAGCCTGAACTACAAAGCGAGACCCTGTCTCAGAAAAAAAAAAAAAAAAGCTCTAGTTGAAACTGTCCTGCGCTGATCTGTCTCTCTGGGACTCTGTCTCAGACTTTCTTTCCTTAGACTTAGGTTTCATTCATTCATTCATCAAGCACCTCTTGAGTAGCTACTGTGCTTCACATTATGCTAACCTCTAGGGATAGAGCTGAGTAAGACATAGGCCCTCTTCTCAAAGAACTCACAATCACTAGTCTGCTTCTAGGGATAAGAGATGTGTGAACATATAGATTGCAAGACGGCGCGATTGGTGCCTTAAGGCTGTGCACATAGCTATAGGAGTAGAAAGCATGGGATGTTTGCCTTGTCCTGGCAAAGAGCCCACCCCCTGCATGCTGGGCTGGCTTTGGGTGGGTTTCACTGCAGGTTCAGGTGGGACCAAGATGCAGCTAGAGTTTGCCTCTCAATCTCCCCTCTAGCTCTGAGAGCCATGGGTTTCTGGCCTCAAGGATCAGTCCCTTTGGTTTTTTGTTATTCCATGTCAGGCCTGTGTCTCACAGTTTTTCCCCTTCTGGACACTTCCCGGAGGTACAAGAGTCCCCGTGGGCTTTGTCTTCCATCTGAGCTTTGTAGTCTGGTCATGTTTACTTTTTTTCTGATCATAAGCCTTTATGTCTTGTTCTGCACTGTACTGGCTTGAACGGAATCTGAGTATGATCTCGCCGGTGTTGTTATCCTGGGTGTCCTGACTCCTTCCGTGCCCCCTTCTTTAGCAGCCTCCTCTTTCGAAATGTTTGTGCTGGAGGGAGCTGCTGTTAAGCTCTAGCTTGAAGCACACTCCCCAATCTCAGCTCATTTCCACAAGCTCCAGTATTAGACCAGCCCCTCCCACCTTAGGGAGACAGCTTTGAACACGTCCTTGATCCATTTACTAAAATGAAAAATTCTTGTTTGCTAGCCATGTACACAGAATAAAGAGATAAAAACCACGTTTCCATCTGGGAGTTGGGGCACGTGTCTGTAATCCCAGTAGGGGAGGCTGAGTTAGATTGTGAGTTAGAAAGCAGGCTGGGCTATAGAGTATAAGACTTATATACACACACACACACACACACACACACACACACACACACACACACACACACACACATATATATTAAAGACAGTTCTAGCACACAAATTGCTTGTGTATATGAAAGAGGAAAAAAGTATAAACCTAGCCAATGTGATATGGGCTGGAACAGAGATTTGCTGTGGCTGAACACAACCCATTTATCCTAGCTCCCTAGTAGTGGAGACACACACCTTTTGGCAGGGGTGTTGGGGTCAGGGAACACACCACCTGCCACTTTGTTGCTGCTTGATGAATATATAATGAATGAGCCTCCCAGGCCTGGTGAGTGAGGTGTTGAGGCCGGTGGTGGGAGAGATGTGTATTCATCTTTCTTTTCTTTCATTCTCTCAGAGGAACTGAGATCTGAGCAGGATGGAGGGTTTATTTGGCTGTTTCCACTGTTTAGAACTCAGAGAGTGAGTGGTTAAGGAGAAGAGTCAAATGAGGCTTTTCTTTTGTAAAAGTTTCGGGAAACCAAACAAGTGTGAATACCTAAACTCTAAGTCCAGTCTAAAAATGTAGTCTATCATCATGGCAACTAATGATGCCCCAACAAAGGAGACCTAAAGCAAAAAAGGAAGACCTTACATGAAAAATGCTTCTGTCAAATAATGAACCCAAGTAGGGGACGGTGGGGAAGTGTCAAGGCTGGAAGACGTCAGAGAGCTGGGTGCTAACCTTTTTCCCATGCTGACTCTCTCAGAGGCCCTGAAGCTTGAGCGGGATACCAGTGGTTATTCCTATCTGAACCAGGAAGTGTCCAGAGTGGATGGCATGGACGATGCCTCCAACTTCAGAGCTGTCCAGGTGAATGATAAATGTGGGCACACTTGGGGTGTCCCCTGAGCCCAGGCTTTGGGTTTGAGAAGGGAGGCAATGGGCTGACACTACCATTTTAGATTAATTTCTGATTTTTTCCCCCCAAGAATGCAATGACAGTGATTGGGTTCTCCAAAGAGGAAATTCGACATGTACTGGAGGTTACAGCTTTGGTCCTGAAGTTGGGGAACGTGGAGCTTGTTGATGAGTTCCAGGCCAATGGGACGCTAGGAAGTGCCATCCGTGATGGGAGAGGTTTGTGGCAGCCTGGTGGAACCCCCACCCCGAATCTCCTACTTTGAGTCCTATTCTACAGTCCAAACTAATCAACTTCACCCTGATGGAGTCCCGCCCAGCCCACTTCTGGGTTCTCCCCCTGCCCCATAGGCTCATTAAGAACTCCCAATGAGGGCCAGAGGGTTAGCTCAGTGGTTCCGGTGCCTGCCGCACAAGCGCAAGGACCTGAGTTCGATCCCCAGTAACCACATATAATGCTGGGTGTGGAGACACGCCCACCAACAATGAACACCGCATACCACAATGCCGGACGTGGTGGCTCACGCCTGTCATCCCAGCACTCGGGAGGCAGGAACAGGAGGATTGCTGAGTTCGCGGCGGCTTGCCTGGGCACCATAGTGAGCTCAGGGCCAGCCTGAACTACAAAGCGAGACCCTGTCTCAAAAAGCAAAAAAAAAAAAAAAAAAAAGAACTCCCAATGAAGCACCCTGGGATGAGAGCGCTGAGATTTGATGGGCATGGATTTTGAGCTTCTCAGTCTCAGTCGATTCTTTTGCATGGGAGTATTCACACGTACTTCAGGAGATTCTCATGGTCAAGAAGGCAGTGCACACCAAGTTCCCAAGCCTCCCTTTTCCTTCGCCCTCCCTTCTCTGCGGTGCTGTTCTGCATTGGCTCTAAGGACTTCCCAGCAAGACCCAGGGCACCAGTCCTCCGGGCAGCCTTGTTATCAGTGCACTCCCATTCCCTGCCGTCGGGATGAAGCCCCCTCTCCAGTCATCCTGAATTTCCGCATCACTCCAGGTGTTCAGGAGATCGGAAAGACT
>PVIC010025334.1:0-25382 GCA_004025085.1 Thryonomys swinderianus
GTTGATGTCCAGGTCTGATGTAGGGACTTTGAACGTGAACTCACTGAGAATGAAGAAGAACGCTCCCAACCCTGAGACCTTTTCGGCTCGCGGCACATGCTTCAGAACTCCTACTGGCTCGACCTTCCTACCGAGGCACATGGTTCTTAGCCTCCCATCCCCCATCACTCCACCCTCCCCAACCTGTTTCCAAAGAGTCGTGTGTGCCCCTCCCCTCTGGGATTCCTTTCACTTTCCTCCTAAGTGTCTGTAGATACAGTTCCCATGTTTATGAATTCAGTACATTAAGACATATCTGAGATCACAAAAATGTTTATTTTTTTCAGACAGTCTCTTATTACAACAGATCTCCAAAAGGACTTTAGTCGCTGACTCAGTTAGAAGGTGTCTGGTGACCAGCAATACAAAGCTACCCTGTCTCTGGTCTAAAATACAAGAGCCTTTGCTATTAATGAGAAGTCTAAGCATAGAGAGTGTCAGGCTTAGTTCACTGGTTCTATCACGACATCAAGTCCTCATCAAAGTCTCTCTACCTTGCCAGTTTAGGGCAGGGACTATTTCTTGCCTGGACCACACAATATCATAAGAGCTCTAAAGAAGGGCGCTTTGCACAGCAATGACTCAGGTTTGACACCTTGCTTTTTATTTTTACAGTGAAGGGAAAATTGTTGTTCGAAACCTCTTCCTTGCCTGTCATACTTCACTTATATTCTGTTGGACCAAAGTTATTCACATCTCTAAGCTTAGACAAATCCTGGCACTCAGCAATTGCCATAATTAACTCAGATAAATTAGAACTGATGCCCTGGCATCCTTCCAGCCTCTCTCCTTGAAAATGGAGATTCTATTAGCAAAGCAGAAAGGAGAACAGAAGTTGGGAGCAAAACTCCAGTGTTTGCCACAATTGCTTTCTCAAGACGTTTTCTAAATGAAACAATATAAATCTAATATTCAACTTAGTGACTTCGTTTCCACTGCTGGGCAGTGTCTCTGTGGAAACAAGAGTGGTAACCAAGTCCTACGGACCCCCCTGTACCCTAATATCCTCCACTCCTCCTTTTTGCCTTACTTTTTAGATGAGATAACGTAAGATGCACATGATTGGCATTAAAATAGGAGAATAAAACAATACCAATTTGAATTTTTAAAAGGAAATTAGGAAAGCACTGTTACAGTTCCAAAATAACGTTCATTGGCTAGAGGATCCTTTGACTTTGTTACCCAGTATGCAATGATATGGACACAGTGTTCATGTATCTCTGTTCATTAAATGCATTAGTACTTTAACTAGTGCTGGCAAAGTCTCTGGTCTAAAGCACACTGGCTGCCACATCAGGAATCATGTGATGATAGTACTTTGACGAAGAATGTCTCTTTGGAGGCTGCAGGGTCACTGAAAGGAAAGCCCTGTGCTCAGGTTAGGTGAAAGAAGTCTTCAGAGAGAGGATATGATCTCCCTGATCTTTAAAGAAGGGCAGGAGCTCACTATGGGTGGGCAGAAGGATATACAGGGCAAGAAACAAGCACTAATGTTAGTAGAAGAGCATGGCAGACTCTGGCCATCAGTGCAGGACTTGGACACTTTAAGCAGAGAAAAGAGGACCATGCAAGAGGCTAACGGAGTCGAAGGAGCACAGCTTTGAGGGGCTGCTATGCTGACCTGCTCTGTACTGCTACAATAAAACACCCAAGACAAGGTGACCAAAGGGCACAAAGAAACATATGCATTTAACTAGAAGAGTAGTTAAAAAAAAAAAAGCAAAAAACAAAAGAATCAACCCTGGAAAAAATAATACAATTGCATAATAATAACCCTAAAAGCAAATGGCCTTAGTCTGGAAGATTGGGCAGAAATAATTCACCCTGATGCTACCTACAAGAGACATACAGCATCAAAAAAAAAAAAAAGCACATAGACTAAAATTAAAGGGTGGAAAATGATGCTCCATGCAACCAGAGGCTGGAAGCAAGCAGCAGTAACTATCTTATTTTCAGATACAGCAGACTTCAAGCCAAAACTGGTCAAAAGCAACAAGAATGATAATTACACACCAAAAGGGCAACAGTTCTGTAAGAATTGGTAACACATGTCAGTGTATAGGCACCAAATGCTGACACACCCAACTTCATAAAACAAAAACTACCGGACTCAGCGCGCCTGCTGGCCGTGGCCCTCAGGGCCTCTCCACCAGGGCGGCTTCACTCACTGCCTGTAGCTTTCCTCAGCAGACACTCCATGTTCCCGACACCTCAAAATTCCGAGGGTCTCCGCTGCTATTTTGGCTTCAGTCCTACAGCTTTATGTACTGCCCTCTCATGGGCACTCTCTCTGGCCTCCCGGGCCTTCCTCTGAAATCTGGGTGAAAGACTCCAGGACCCCACAATGCTTGCGTCTTCAGGCCCATAATAAAACCCACAGCGCGTGGATGACTCCAGGGTTGACGCCAGCGGGAGCAGTCGCATCGTGGCTGCAGGGACCTCTGCGTGCCTGCAGGGCCCGGCACAGTGAAACAAATCCGGGGGAGCCGATATCTTATTTGGCCTTTTTTGACCAGAGGACCCCCAAATTCTGAAAGCTTATACTTTTGCACCCTGAGTCTGTGAAGAATCTTAGTAATTCATGAGATGCCTGAGGTTATCTTTCCTGTTGTGTCGATGCAAAGTACTTGGCTTCTTTTTAATGCTAATATTTTCAGCAACCACAATCACCATGGCCCCAGCTTTCCAGGTGCTTTCTCTCTATTGAAACTACAAACGTCACATAATTTTGTCTGTAATATAGTGTTTCCTCTTAATTTTTGTTATAGATCTGCCTAAAGGCAGGCTGCAGGATTCAGGCTATAGCCCAAATGTTAGGCTGCTTTGAAATTTCCTATGCCAAATTAATTATTTTGCCATCATTAAACTCAGTCTCCCACAAAGTTTCAGGATATGAACAAAACGCAAAGTTTTTTCCACAGCATAACACACAAGGCCTCAAGACCAACTATCAGTGGAGTCCTTGTTCCTGCTGAAGCATCTTGAGCTTGGCCTTTACTGTTTGGGTTTCTATCAGAGTTCCAGTCTTCTGAGTTCCAACAGAATCTGTCATGGAGGTTGGATTGCAGGATTCTAAAGTTTCTCTATCCAGAACCTGCAAATCTTTCCCAACTCTTGAAAACCATTTCCAAAGCCTTCTGAATCTCATGGTAAAGCGCCTCTACAGCCATGACCCCAATTGTCTGGTATAAAAATCTGTTCTAGCCACTGTCTCACTGCTGGAACAGAAAGCAGAACAAAAACTCAGCACCCACAACCTTGCGAGGGAGAAATTTATTTAGGCTCAAGATTTCAGTTGGCGGTCAGCTTTCTTCAGAAGTGGGATGATAGGGGGGCATGACATGAGAATACACTTTTCCAAGTAATCCTGCAAGTGGCCAATGTATGCACAGGGCCCACCTCCTCACCGCAATTCAGGTGTAGAAACCCAGTGATCGAATCACCTTCCGAAACCCTCCTTAGGAGCACAGGAACCTTGGCAGGGATGTTCTAGATCCAAACCGTAATAGCCAGACCAACTTTTACACTCTTCCTTGAATCTGCCCGACCCTTTCCTGCAAGAAGATTAATACGGATTACAAGTCTGTCAGATCCCATGTGTACATGACCTTCTACATCTGAAAAATTCCTAGCACTCTGATTAATCCATACTGTATCCTGGTAAAGATCACTCTACTAACCATATCTTAATAAATACTAACAGGCTGAAACCAGTCCAGGGTCCTTGTCTCTGGAATGTGGTTTTCCCCTCCTGGTTTAACTTAAAAACAAATAGAACAAAACCCTAACAAAAAAGCTGTTAAACAACATGGCCAGCCAACCTCAGGGTCATGAATAAAATCAATAAGTTTTAATCCTTTAGAAATAAAATACTCCCACTGAAACTGTGTTAGGGAGAGTAGGTGAAAGGCTCTGGATCTGCCATCAGGCAAATAATGTAAAACAGGTGCAGGGAAGTGGCTGATCCTGACAGGTTGGTTGTAGAAAAGGGAATGTCTGTTGAAAGGTGGAAGAGTCATCTTATTTATCTTTAAAGTCCCCTGATGTCACCACATTTTAGATTTCAGGACTAACTGCCCTTTACAACATCTCATTACTTTAAAAAGGAGAAAGAGGGACCGGAGGGTTAGCTCAGTGGTTCCGGCGCCTGCCTCGCAAGCACAAGGACCTGAGTTCTATCCCTGGTAACCACGTATAATGCTGGGCGTGGAGACACGCCCACCAACAATCAACACGGCATACCACAATGCTGGACGTGGTGGCTCACGCCTGTAATCCCAGCACTTGGGAGGCAGAGACAGGAGGATTGCTGAGTTCGCGGCGGCTTGCCTGGGCACCTTGGTGAGCTCAGGGCCAGCCTGAACTACAAAGTGAGACCCTGTCTCAAAATGCAAAAAAAAAAAAAAAAGAGAAAGAACAAGCAGATGTCACCCCCTGGGAGGTTCTAGGTCAGAGCTAGTAGATAACTTCGGCACTGACTCAGAGCTGGTTGGGTGGAGCATGTGGGATGGAATGCCAGGGCTGTGTTGGCATCAGAAGGAGAAACGGGCATGGATAACAGGTATTGCCACAGGTGAGGAGGGCTGCATGTGCTGACGGGCTTCGTCCTGCCATGCCCACTGAAACTGAACCCCAGGGAGAGGATTCACCTTGACCTGATGAGTCCACCCCACCCACGAGGTCCCATAATTCACTCCATCTTTCCAAAAGAAAACGTCTGCCTCTTCAGATTTGCTGAGTCCATTAAAACCCTGGCACGCATTTCAAATAAGTAGTTGAAAATGCCTCTGTTAAATGATGAAACAATTGAGAATATTACTTACTATGCCTTTAGCGTATGTTAAACATTGGGTTGAGTTCTTTAGATATTTGATCCCATTCAAGACCTACAACAGTTCTATTTTCGGAGCAGCATTATCTTCAGTTTACAAGTGAGGAAATGTGCCACAGAGCAAGGAAAAAAAACGCCTAAGCCACACAGCTTAAGTGTCAGAGTCAAGATCTGAACTCCTATCTGCCCACTTGCAGGACCTGGCTTTCAGCACTTCAATATGCTTCTCGAACAGGGCAGGGGCAGCTGTTTAACTCATTGAGAAAATATGTTTAAAAGAAATAAAGTTAGGTGTCCCACCTCATAGCACGTGCTTAAAGTACATCTCGCTTTGACATAGGATCGTCGAGAACATCAGGCATGACCTTCCTCTGCCCTGTCTGTGGTATTCCAGGCCCCAGGAAGGTGCCTGGTAAAGAGGAAGTTCCCTCTTCCTACCGTGAGCAAGGAACTTTTAGCGCCCCCCCCCCCCCGTTTGATGGTTTCTTTAGCTGAGGACGTTTGGCTACTTCTGTCCCTCGCCAGCCCGTGACTGGATTGCCCGAAATGGCATAGCCCACATTGCACAGAGAATTCTCCAGCATCAGTGCAAAGCAATAGCCACCCAGAACGGTAGCTCCGTCAAGCCAGATCGGAAAAAGCAGTAACTGTTGGAGCAGATGTCACCCCCACTTCTTTGGAGGTTTTTATCACTGGGTCAGCGTAAACCCCGATGGACACCACTGGTGGGGACGTCACACTCACAGCAAGGGGGTCTGGGCACTGGTGCCCTCCCTGGCAGACGTTTGCGTCACACACCAGGAGTGGTCAGAAGGGCCGTTCACATGTTCGTGATAGTTCTCTGCTGTACCAGCTGCAGTAAAAATAGAACTGGTGAAACTCAGTGGACATCCCCGTCTCAGACACGGTCTTCTCTACCTCAGGGAACTGGAGTGAGGAACAGTCAGGAGAGAGAGGGGAAGAAGGGCCGGGGAGAAACAATGGGGGTGTCGTAAGGGATAAAGGGCAGGTGGGGGGTTCAGCGACACAGACCTGGTGCCCTGTGGCTCGGCCCCAGCAGGATTCTTGGGTGCCTCCTCGCTTCAGTTCCGCAGGTCAGATCAGAGGCTGGTATGAAACGGGACGTTTGCCGCCTGCCGTAGGGATGGGGCGGTGGGGTTTAGTAAAAGGAGCGGGAGACTAGACTGCGAAGCAGAGCTCAGACCCAGGTGGGGAGAAGCCAGGGCCTACAGCCTTCCCAGGCGACCGGGTGCCAGGAGCCACAAGGAGAAAGTTAAGTCCCAGCTTCCTCTTTGTTCGTTGCGGGGTTAGTTTTCTCCTCTGTAAGGCGGGAGTGTTTCGAGGATAAACGGAGAAGAAAATCAACACAACATCTGGCTTCGTGGTCCTGCCTCGGCCGATGAACTTCTGTGCGCTGTTTCACAGCCCGCACAGCGCGGGCGGTGACGGTGCCCTTGACGAGGTCCGGACACCCCTGGAGGTCGGACGCCGGGCAGCACGCGCCACAGGGCTCTGAGTCACAGCCCGAAGCAGCTGCACCTCCACCCGGAATCCTAGCTGCTGAGACTCCTTTTTCTGGCCTGGCTCCTATCATCCTCCGGAACTTTCCTTCGTACCCCGCAGGTGACTCGGGCTCCACCTCAACCTCACATTCCGCAACATCCCGGCCAAATGTCACCCACAAAGGGCCATCGAGAGCTTATCTAGAGCTGTACAGGAGCAGGGAATGGACAGCTGTGTGCCACAGAGACGTTCCTGCTGGAAAGAAGATGGTGGAGAAAGGACTGGAACTCTGAGCCCTGAGCCCGGCTCTCATCAGCACCTGATGCATGGAAAGAAGGGAGGAGTCTGGGAGTACGTGTCCTGTTTTCTAACTCAGAGATGTGTGGACTTCTAAGGCTGGAGACTCCACACAAAAAGGATGTGCGGGGCCGGAGATTTAGCTCAGTGGTTCCGGCGCCTGCCTCGCAAACGCAAGGTCCTGAGTTCGATCCCGGTAACCACATAGAATGCTGGGCGTGGTGACTCACGCCCACCAGCCATCAATACCACATACCACAGTGCCGGGCGTGGCGGCTCACGCCTGTCACCCCAGCACTCGGGAGGCAGAGACAGGAGGATTCCTGAGTTCGCGGTGGCTTGCCTGGGCTATATAGTGGGCTCAGGGTCAGCCTGAACTACAAAGCGAGACCCTGTCTCAAAAAAAAAAAAAAAAAAAAAGGATGTGCAAACATTCACGTGACCATGTCGGCCCCAGACACACTCCCAGCATCCTCTGGAGCCTCCACAGGCCTTGCAGATCTGGGTCAGTCTGGCCCACCCTAACTCCAGAGCTGTAGTGTCTGATACGTGGTGCACTGAATTCAATCTAGCGACTATGCTTTAATTTTCCTGTGTCATTATACCTTGAGTTGGCTCATTAGCTACATCCTCAGAGGTCTTTTGATTTCATCAAAAG
Organism: Thryonomys swinderianus; assembly: GCA_004025085.1. NCBI lineage: Eukaryota > Metazoa > Chordata > Mammalia > Rodentia > Thryonomyidae > Thryonomys > Thryonomys swinderianus. The sequence continues at coordinate 7,329 of PVIC010025334.1, forward strand.
ACTGATTATAGGAGCCATCCTTTCATGGCTCTGAAACAAGGGAAGAACTGAAGTCTACCCATGTGAAGTGTTTTAGAATTTATATAAAATTTTCTAAGCTTTTGGGGGTAACAGGGAGGATCTCTGTCTCTGTCTTTACGTCTCTGTCTCTCCCTCTCTCTGTCTCTCTATCTCCACTCTCTGTTTCTGTCTCTCTCTTCCATTCTTACACAAAGTCATCCTGTTCACTACTCTCTTCCGAAAGTGTTTAGGGCTCTACTCTCTAACCCAAGCACTCTTCAAGTTATAATTTCTATGTAAAGGCTACTCTCTTCCTAGGGGGAAATATAATGAACATAATCTTCACCATCTCCCTTCAGAGGATGGCCATAAAGGATTAAATTAGATGGCGATTATGAGGCACTTAGCACTTGGTGGGTTCTCAGCGGGTTATGAAGAGAAAGCTGTCATGTCCACTGTGCTTGCAGAGCAAACAGTAGAGCGGAGAGAACAGTGTTATCACGGGTCTCAACTGGAAGGAACTGGTGATGAGATGCAGGTTCCTGACTTCCTGTTCTCCCCAAAATTTATGTGATATTTAGCAACTTCTGTCCACCTGAGTGTGAAGGAGGCGGCTCTTTATTTAGAATGAAAATAAACACAACTCCTGCTATTTAGATGAAAGAAGATGGAACATTTCCAATGCAACTCTACTTTGTCCTGTGAGTGAACAGGAAGGGAGGCCAGCTAATGAGCCCTGACCTCTGTGGGACTCTGTACACACTGCTGGCTCTCGCTGGGCCCAAGTGCTGGATGACTCAAGATTTATCAGGGCTGCCCACTCTCAAGTGCCAGGTGTGTTTTGCCAGACTGTCTGGTTTCCATGTGACCCATTTTCTTCCTTGTATTTTGCCTTCCCACAGATAAAACTATGGCTCCGTCGTAACCTTTTCAAGAGCAACTTCCCTCTGGAATCCTCTTTTCTTTGCCAGCAACAAATCACAGTAAAGATTACAATACGAGACTCGCTTCTAATTTTATGAAGAATTTAGGGCCTTCCTGCCTCCCCTGGCCTCATTCCTAACCCTCTTCCCTTATCCTAACAAGGGCTTTTATTCCTGCAAAGAAGTTGTCAACGTTGCCCTGTATTAGGCACACAGCCAACATGGCAGAAATGCAGCTTTTGTTCCCCAACCAGCCCGCACCAGGCTGCCAGGGAGGCCTGATCCTGGGACGCTCAGAGAAGGTAGTAGATCTCCGAAACTGGGTAGGCCACTTCTTTGACAAGAATGCAAAGCAGTTACTTAAAAAGGTACTCTTGTATCACTTTTCTCATGGCCAGAGATTTTTTTTTAAAAATTAGAACTTCTCAGCATTTAAAATTATTTTGTTCTTACATTTTATTCTTTCTGATCTGGTCTGAAAATTTACATCTTTCTCCATTAAAATCTAAGAGAAGAGGGAGGTTGTTCCTGCTATTTCCTCGGTGTAATTTTTGGCCAAGCCACAGCCTGGCAGTCCTGCTGTGCTGCACAGCAGTATACACTCCCGGGCTAGAGAGACAGCCCAAGAGTGACATCCCACCATACCAGCCACACGGATGGCCTAGCCCACCCAACACTGGAAGCAGAATTCCAAGAAGACTTTCTTCAAAGGGTAAGAACCACTACACTCACTCCAAACTCTGTTGTACAGGAGAGGCAATCATGACCCTGGGTGCTAGGCCTTGTCCAAATTCGGGCAATGGTGCCAGTTAACACTACCTAGCCCTGTAGTGCCCAGTGTCCCAGGAATGTGCCTCAGCTTCTGGTTACTGATGAGAAGTTTTCAAGGTATGCAAGGAGCTATGGTTTGCAACTCACATTCCCTTTGCCATCTGACAATTCTGGTAGGTAAGTGGATGGCTACAAATTCAGGTCACTGAGCTAGCTCTCTAGTGGTTATACTTAGGGATCTGTGAGGAATGCAGGCATATAGCTAGGCATGCTTGGAAACTTACCTAGTGTGGGGAGTGGTACAGGAAGTATTTCTAGTAGTAATATACACACATGATGTTTGTATAGGGGTTGAGGATGCATGCTACTGCAGTCATTTAAATAGACACATTTATTGGGGCCTAATATGGGTCAGAGATTCTAGAGCAGTGAAAGGTTTCTGCTTTCATCAAGGTGTTTAAATTTTATGTGAGACTGATACTGTAAACAATCATGGACACCAAGTCAGACTGTGCACAGGATGGGTCTGGCCAATAGTGCCCAGTGGTGGTCCTGGCCCTTGAGCATGCACTGGACTCACCTAAATACACTCAAAGTACAGCTAGCTCAACCCACCCTGGAGTTCCTGATGTGGTAGGTCTTTGGGTTGGCTTTGAATGTGCATTTCTAACAAGTTCTCCAGCTAGGAGATCTCACTTTGAGAACTAGTGTTGTAGGAGAAGAGTTTCCAGCCTGCAGTGGATGTTAAATATCACGTAAGGAGCTTAGGAGATACCTTATGCATGGGTCCCATGCAGACTAACTGAGTCAGTCTCTCTGCATAAGGCTTGACCATTTGTAGCTTTTAAAAACTTCTCAGAGATTTTGACATGAAGAAGCTTCTGTGGAGAACCGTTGGACCAGATGTTACTTGGTTGACCATCTTTCTGGGTCAGTGCTGAAGCTGGAACTGGCCAGTGCAGATAACACAACACTCTTGATGCCACATAATACCCATGCCAGTCAGTAGTCCTTACTGTCAGATGACATAGGAACCACTTGCAGAGTTTAAAGAATAAAAATGTTTAAGATCCATTCCCAGAGATCTAGTTAATTACATTCTTTTGAGTATCACACAGGGATCTCAACTTTCTAAAGCTTTACAACTGCTACTAATGGGAAGCCAATACTGAGGACCACTGGACCAGGCAAAAACAAAGTATCAGATGGGACATTAAAGACTATACTCATCTCTCCATGATCTGTTTCAGAAAAGTGCTTCAAACACTATCCAAGTTTCGAGGACCTTGGCATATAAAGTAAGAGTGAGGAGGAGGAAAAAGCAACAAATAAAAACATTTTTTGAAAACTTTAGCAGACAGAAGTGAGATGTAATAGAAAAGCACTTGGTTCTTCTGTGGGTGATATAAAAATTTCTACTTTAATAGTTTTGGGTTAAATTTACAAAAAAGAATTACCATTTGGGCTCTTTTAGTGGCTGGTAGAAGACCCAGGACGGAGCCCAGTGGGGTCTTTGCAGCACAGGAGGGGGAAGGCGTTATGGCTGACCCCTGGCTTCCGCTCCATTCTTCCCTTACAAGGCAGCCGCAGTGCAATCTGAGGAATGGACTCTGGTTCCAAGAGTGAAGCACTTGGAATAAATCAGATCAAAATCATAGTTAACTCTCTTTTCAGTTTCGAATTTCAAAATCTAGACCCAAGCCAGTTCACAAATGGCATGTTTGATACAACAGATTCAGATCAGAAGAGAGAACGTGATCGTCACAAACAGACTGAAGGCAGGATGTCTGTTCCACGGTTAGGGAAAAGATGTCCTCCTGCTGCACCTGAGCTCACTTAGAGCACGGCTTGCCACGTGCTGCCGTCCCATAGGCACGAGGGGACAAAGTTCTTAGCACAGACTCGACGCTGGGGACTGCAGGACAGACACGTGGAGGAACACAGCCCACGAGACCCGTGTCGCTAGACTTGCCAACCCTGAAGTCAGCACGCCCCTGCCACTTCCGGATTTCTGCTTGTGTTGCTAAGGAACTGACTTTGCTTCGGTTTATTTGGTATTTGCTCCCAATGGCACACTCATTGAACTTGAGGTCATCGAGAACAGTAGGAGGCACTTGACAGAAAAATAGCCCAGATAAGCAGATAGCTAGAAGGCAGCCATCCCTTCCAAATTGCAGTACACACACAGGAACAGCTCAGGGATGATTCAGAGAAGTCACCGGAGCCAGAAAGGGCAACCTTGTGAGACAGGACACTGCAGTAGGAAGTTCAGGCTGTGGTGAAATGCTCCAGAGCTAAGAGGGTGCAGACAGGTCCTGTGTGTCCCAGATCTGCAGGTCAGGCACAGCCAGAGGTGACATGGTTCAGTCCTGGGCAGAGGGGGAGGGCGGGGATCCTCCCAGGAGTTGATACATAAATGACACTGTCTATTTACCACAGGCTTACCACATGTCAGAGGCTGTGCCAAGTGTGTTGCACACATTACGTCACTTCCGGCTCATTAAAAACAATGCAACATAATAGAAAACAGGAAAACTTAATACATAAGTGACAGTGTCCCTGAATAGGAGGGTTAGAGTTTAAATGGTGTTGGTTCAACACTCAAACTGAACTACGTCATGCACTATGTCAACAGACCTAGGCATAGGGTATAAGCATCTTAATAAACAGCAAGTATTTAACAGATCCCACCACTACTCATTAAAATCTCTCAGCAGTAAGGAATTAAAAATAATTTTGACAAACTGGTGAAAGGCATTTGAAAAAAACAACATCAGATGTAATGACCAAAGACTGAATGATTTTCTCCTCAAAAGCAAGGCAGTACTATATCCTTGTATGTATCTCCTCAACATTGCGCTAGACTCCCTACCTCATAAATTATGACAATAAAAAAACCTTTAAAGGGCCAGAGATTTAGCTCGGTGGTTCTGGCATCTGCCTCACAAGCGCAAGGCCCTGAGTTTGATCCCTGGTAACCACATACAATGCTGAGTGTGGTGGCTCACGTCCACCAGTAATCAATACCACATACCACAGTGCTGGGCGTGGTGGCTCATGCCTGTTATCCCAGAACTCAGGAGGCAGAGACAGGAGGATTGCTGAGTTCGAGGCTTGCCTGGGCTCCATAATGAGCTCAGGGCTAGCAAGAACTACAAAGCGAGACCCTGTCTCAAAAAAAAAAAAATAGCCTTTAAAAGAAGAAAGGAAAAATAATATTCTCCTATTTACAGATTACATGTTACAGAAAATCCCAAATAGTCTCTACAAGAGAAACTGAGATCAATAGATAAGACGATCAAGGTTGCAGAAACGACTTCGATGTACAAAAGCCAATTCTATTTTCTACACCAAAAAATGAACAATTGGGAATTGATATGTGCACAACTGTAAATGGCACAACAAAGCAATTAACACTTCTACCACCTCAAATGGGCATCATTTTATTTCCTCTGGTGAAACTTTTCTTCTATCAAGATGAGACTTGGAAGGAGGCGGGACATCCAGGGAGGGTGCTGATCTCTGGTGCTCCCAGGGTGCAAGCTGCGTGCAGACAATAAAGTCATCACGGGAATGGCGATTTAAAAAAGCCTTGTGGCCACATGGGATCAGTTTTATATCGGTGCTTTTAATACTGCACATTTTTCTCCTCCCCAGGTTGGGAAGACATTCAGACCAGGCCTTGGCTCCATCCCCAGCCGTCAGGCCTGCTCTCTGCTGGCACAGGTGCGGATCCTTCCTTCTCTGGAACAGCTTAGTGAGGGATGGGTGACACAGAACCCGTCCGGCAGGTGGAGAGTGTGTTTGGGCCTGTGAAATGCAAACAGGACCACGGCCCCCATCAAGAGAGTGAGCACATCCATCAGAAATTCACAGGAAGAGCTGGGGAAATTTACTCAAGAATTTTGATTTTTGTTTATTATGTTTTAAAATACAGATTGCCATGTTTTGTGATATAGTCACAACTTTGTGCCACCATCACCACTGCTTAATCCAAGAACATTTCACCAGCCCTAAGCAAAGGCCTGTTCCTACTGAAAATCACTCATGCCCTCCCAAGTCCCTCCTCTGCCTTCCGCTCCCAGCCCCTGGTAACCACCAGACTGCCTTCTGGGCAGTTCACATAAACGGAATCATGTGATATGTGAACCTCTGTGTCTGACTTCACTGATTTAGCATGTTTTAAGATTCTTCTGTGTTGTAGCAGATATCAATAGAGCTACACACCATAAAAACACGAATGTGGTCTGTGGAATGTATCACTGGGCGACTTCATCATTGTGCAGACAAGCAGGCACCTGACTGTCTGTGTGTGCAGCCTCTTCTGCGGTCACGATGAGCAAAGCAGCACGGGACTTAAGGGCAAGAGGAAAGGTGCGAGCAAAGCTCAGAAAACATGGGCTGGATGAGGTTGCTGCTCGCAGAAAAGGGCAGAGCGTTTTTTGAGAATATTTTTACAAGTAGAAATGTACCCTACAGCAACTGTAAAAGTGTATTAGTAGTAAACACATAAACCAGTAACCTAGTTTTTGATCATCACTACCACGTATTATGTACTCCACACAACTGTGTGCATTGTGCTTTTACACCACAGACCCCAGATTTGCAACACAGACACCAGCATCATCCTTTGCTGTGACACTTCCTGACTACTTCACCAAACAGTAAGGATTTTCAGCTCTGTTATATGTAGTACTGTGAGGTAGAAATTCTCTGCCCTTGACTAAAACATTAGTATTTAATGCATAACGTCCTTTATTCCTTTTTATTGTTATGGATTGGTCACCCAACCACATCATTCTTTGCTTATCTACTCATCAGTTTATGCACATCTGGATTCTTTCCATTTGGGGGCTGCTATGAATAATGGCACTATCCATACAGCATAGCCAGGTAGGACTTTGGCACCGTGTTGAATAGCAGGAGTAAAAGCCAGCTGCCTTGTCTCTTTCCTGAACTTAGGGAGAAAACGTTTCGATTAAGGAAGAGAGATAGTGGCTTGAAACAGTCTGGTGCAGTAAGGCAGGAAAAATGGCTCTTTCAGGATGGGATGGGAAGGACAAGAAGGACTCTCAGGAAAAACAGACCAGCACCAGCCCAACAGGAGTTTAGGCTGAGGAGCTGGAAAGACAGAGTGCCTGTCACTGAGAGCTAGCGTCTGCTAAAGCAGCAAGCTTGAAATGTGAAGAATGTCTATGTCCAACAATTACACCTCAAGCAGACAGCCGCGCCATTGCTGATGGCCAACCAGACATCCATCTCTGTTCCCCTTCAAGCAGACACCAGTCCCGATCAGTGTGGTTATACACCAGCTACCCCCATGCACGCCATATTCTGGCCTCGCTGTACAGCCAGGGTTCAGAATTTTCCCTACTAGAATTCTTTGGGGGAATCTCCAGGAGCTTCTTGCTGTGCAGATACAAATACTTCCCATTAATCCTTGTCATTTATTTAGTCTGTTTCCTGCAGCACAGCCAGAATTAAGTCCGCCACAGGCAAGAATGAAGGTGAGAGTAAAAACCACACACACAGGGTTACACAGCGGGAGGACGCAGTGAGCATGGGGAACTTAGACCAGAATGATGTGCTGATCACTCTCAGATCGCTCTCTCTGGTTTCTTGATAACTGTCAAAAAAAAAAGAAAAGGAAACTTGATATTCTTAAGCCATCACGGTCGGGATTCCACTGCAAGTAGCCAGTGCAATGCGTGTGAACAAGGTAAAGCCCTCCGAAAGGGAGCGCAGTGAGTGTGGCTTCCTCGCTCTTGGGTGACTCCACCCACATCGTCTCCCTGTCACCTCTTCTCCCTCAAAGCACTCGCAGCCCCTTTGCAGGACCGTCTGTGTCTGTGTTTTCTCTACCGAGTGTAGATACATTCTGTAGCATACACATCCGTCCCACAATTTTACAAAAGCACCTCATCTGTTTGCCTCTAGGCCTCTGGATCGGAAGGCCCGCCTGGCCAGGCAGCCGCCAATCAGAGCATCAGTCGCTCTTCTAAAATCCCCTTGTCTGTTTGGCCTCCCCCCGCCCCAGCAGCGCCTGCTCTGCCTTCCGCTCCGTGGGGAGGAGCAGCTCGGCCTCCCTGGGCTCCTTTCCCCCATCACATCATCCACTATTTCTGTTCTGTTAAACATAGCCCTGGTGTTCCCTGCGTAGCTGAGTGCCCTGACACTGTCCTTACAGGTGATGGCTGTCTCTCATGGTCCACCCTGGAGAATGTCTTTTCTCTGTCATCTTTATTCACTGCCTTAACATCTTTTTATTTTGGAACAATTTTGTACTTGAGAGAAGTCGGAATGATAGTACCAAGAGTCTCCATGTATCCTTCCTCCAGCTTCTAATGGGACATCTTCCATCTTCTTCCATAGGTGTTCAGACCAAGACATTCACTCCGGTACCTTGCTGCTAACTAAGCCACAGATCTGAGTCTTATTTCCTCCATTTTCCATTATCCTTTTTCTGTTTCAGGGTACACTCTGGGATCTCACAGTGTACTGTCTGTGTTCGTGATTAATCTTGATTCTCAAAGTCACCTCCCTCATCCGAACTATTTGGCTTGGATTGGAAAGGTACTTCTGTTTACTTACTAACTTGTTTGGTTTACTCTCTGAGACAATTGAGTTTTTTCTTCAAATTTTTTATCTTTATAGAAGGAGCTTATATCATTGCATGAGACCTCCTCTCTTTCAGACCCACTACCTCCGTGACTCTGGCCCTCAGGTAGATTATATCTTGTGGTGAAAGGTCCCAAGTTTCTTCGCAGCTCTTCTTCACCAGCAGTGCCTCTCTGTCAGCCCAAAGCAGTTTTTAAGTAGGCATCTCCCCAGGGATTTCTCCTAATCTTCCGATAAATCCTGCCTGAGATGATTTGGTCTGAATGGAACGTCTGACAAGCGCTGAGAACTTGTCCTAAAGCCCAAGCTGGAACTGAGAAGGGACCAGGACCCTTGACGAGGCTGGGACGAGCAGACTTCTCAGCACGACAGGTGCTTTGCCAGGCTGCAGGCTGATCGCCGCTGAAAGAAAAATCTTTAGCCTTATGAAGTTAGTAGGGGTTTAACGAGGCTAGAAGGTGAATAAAGTGGTGATGAGCTTGGCTTGGAGTTCGATCTTATCGGGGACTTGTGGGGACAAATGACAAGCCTGTGATTGGATGGGACAGTCCGCCTGCACAGTGGCTTCAACCGGACCGCACTCGGGAAGTGAGTGCGAGGCAGGCACAGTGGCATACGTTTATAATTCCAGCTACATCACATGTGACACATGACATCAATTTTTAAAGTGAGAGTTATTTGCCACTTGGTAACTCAGTGAGGCCACAGGCATGGCAGGAAAGCACTTGGGTTGAGTAGCGGGCACTTGGCCAAGGACAGGAGGTGGGTGTCGAGTACTCATGTTATTAAAATTTTTAGCCCCCCCCCCAAGTCAGTCCACAGCCATCAGCTAAGTCGGAAGCCACATTCGTGTCAAAATAAGAGCCTGATATGAAAATGCCAAAATAAATACGTGGGTCTTAGCTCAGGATTCTGGTAAAGCGGTGTGCAGTTGCCTCTTATTAATTACTCATTCAGCACAGTGCTGCAGAGCCCGGAGTCTCATACACATTAGGCAAATAACCACTGAGCTTTTGAATGAAAAAGAGAAAAAAGCCATGAAGTGATCTGATTTAAGGAAGTCTGAGTATTTAAACTAGGTATTCCAGTACGTGATCGCAACATTTACATAAATAGCATTTAAAAAAAAAAAAGCTTAGGCCCATTTTGCACACTGGGAAACTAAAGTTTAGGTTGTTACTTATCTGAAGTCATTGGGAGCTATGACTTTAACGTGGATTGCTTTGACCCACAAACAAAAATGCCAAGCCACCACTTAAGATGCTCTTGTACCAAGGGCAGAGAAAGGCGACAGGAAGTGCCAGGTGAAGGAAGAACCCATGCGAGTTTATGGGAGAAGAGTATCAGTAAAAATATCTAACTTTAAGGATACTAGAAAGAGATGCCCAGTGGCCTAAAATATTGTGTTAAAAGGGGAAAGCGATCTTCCCTTGGTGTCTGGGGGTGGCGTCCGGCACCCACCGTGGACAGCAGCCCTTACGCTGAAGCACCTGTTGGGAAAAGGCACAGTATTTGCGTGAAACCCGTGCACGCCCTCCCTAGGTTGTTTGAACCCTTAACACCACGGCCTGGGATTTAGTTCCGTGGTTCTGGTGCCGGAAAGAAAGGGAAACATTCCACTTAAACAAAAGGGAACTTACCCGCTTCGAACCTCGGTAGTTCTTGGTCCAGGTAGCAATTCTTGTTTTCCATTTCTCCTGGCTAACAGTGGGGCGGGGGTACGGAGCCCCTGTTGAGAAGGCAAAGCCCAGGGGTCCTAGGGACCCCAGGGTTTATCAGCCAGGACAAGAGGTTTGGGCAGCTGAGGCCCATCTGTGGGAAGGACTCGGTGGTGCTCCTGTGTTCGACCAGCTGAGAGGTGCACAACGAAAACTTTTTACAGGAAAAAGGAACAGAGTCCAAGCAGCTGAGGGCCAGGGTCAGACTATTTCTTTCTCTGTCATAACACTTTTTTTTTTAAGCAATAGCGCTGTGATTTGGATGTGGCTTCTCCCCACTAAAACTCACACTGAGGTGTCATTCCTCCGTGCAACACTGCTGGGAGTGACAGGTGTTTGGCTCACAGTGGCAGAACCCTCGTGAGATTCACGTCATCCTGAGGGTGGCTGAGGTGCCACCTTCCCAGGACTGAATGTCACCTTGAGAGCAGGTAGGTCGTCCACCCGTGTCTGCTGCCCTCCCTTCCTCAGGCCACGCCCACAGCAGCACAAAGTCCTCTTCTAAAGCACAGTAGATGCACCTGTTCAAACTTGGAGAATCCAGCTTTCAAACTGTGAATGATACAAACGTCTGTTCTTTTTAAATTACCCTGTCTCAGGTATTATGTTTTAGCAACAGAGAATAGAATAGGACAAATAGGAATCCATAGAAGGATGCTACAGAGGATAGTGGCAGGGCTTGGAGACAAGAGGTTCTTCTAGACCCTCTGCTACAATTCACACTTGAATGACAAAGGCCCAGCTCAGGCTTTGCTCTCCTGGCGGGAGAAACCTTTTAAGAGGTGGTCTTTCACCGGAGGAAGTCATGCCACTGCCTGAGAGCCCAGGCATTTCCCTGGCTCTCTGCTTCCTGGGCACTGTGAGGGGTACAGATTCCTGCACCACGTGCCGAAAACAGGAACGCCGAACACAGGCTGAAACCTCCACAGCCTGAAGCCAGATTGAACCTTCATATATTTTCTCACAATGATGGAAACTTACATGCCCTCTCTGTTGTATTTTTCATTGTAATGAACATAGCCATTACCCCCAAATTTTCTTTATGCCTTCTGTAATTTCTCCTGCTCTCTAATCTCCATCCTAGACAACTACTGATCTGCTTTCTGTTATCATAGGCTGGTTTATGTTTCAAAAATAGTATATTGATGAACTTTCATGGTATATAATTATTTTTATATGATCTCTTTCCCTCAGCGCAGTTATTTTAAGATTCACCCATGTGGTGCACATTAATAATTCAGGCCTTGTGATTAACTCTTAAGAAATAGACAAATAGGCCATTAGAAACTCCCTCCAGGAAAGGTACCTCCAAGCCTGGCGTGAGCTCAGTGGAGGTCCAGTCTGTGCCTTCTGCTGTCCCTTGACTGGTCACACAGTAGCATTAAGCCAACACCTCAGGACACAGTGGCTGAGCAGAAGTGCTGTGCCAGGCACAGGTCTCACGCTAGGATTGCCAGGGCAAAGACACCAGGTTCCAAGGAGCCATTAGTTTGCTTCAAGCAAGAGAGTGCATTCCTTGTGAGATAAGGATTTGACTACTTGGCATTTCTCTTTTATAATTTTATTATTTTGTAATATTTTTCTAATGAAGTCGTATATTGGCTATCACTGTATTACAAATTATCCCAAGACATAGCAGCTTTAAAAACCCATGTCATATCCTGCCGTCTGTGGGCTGGGAATCCAGGAGCACATACTGGGTGGTCCTGGCTCCGTGGATGGGAGGTCTGCTGCCAGCTCACTGCTGACTGGGGATCTCAGTGCCCATCACCTTAGCCTCTGGCTGACTGCTCAAGCCCTCCGACAGCAGCTAGCCTCCCACAGAGACTGATCTGGAAGATAGAGGCCACAGCCCTTTAATAACCTAATACTGGAAGTGACGTTCCAGCACTAATGATGTCGCCTTGCACCGGTCTGTTACAAAGACCCACCATGGTAATGCGAGCATGGAGGCCACATGAAGGTGTGGCCTGCAGGACAGGGGCAACTCGGAAGCTAATAATGTGAGAGATAACTACAGACGTGTGTGCTTACTTAACCATGGTACTTCATTCTGCTGTGTTTTCTTTTTAAACAGAATCTTCATGTGACTAAATATGTCAAGATCTTTTAAAATATCATAATGGCGTTTAATACAAGAAATTGGTGGTAAGAGATAAGACAGTTATAGTTACCGTACGTCACGTTCATCCTCATTTATTTATTTACATGTCATGGATTTGTTCTGCTAAGAGAGCTCCCCAGTTACCATGGCAACAGCTCAGAGGTAAATTTCCGTCAAGCACAAATGCGATGTGAGAAACAAAATTAAGACTTGGAACAAAGAGCAGAAAAAAAAAATTGTCTTCATGTTCACATATGAGCCTGAGAAATTTTAAATTATGCAACAAGGTCCAAAGAGAAAGCCTCAAAGAAGCAGTGATGCAATGCTTCGTTTCAAAGAATTTTAAAACGGAAATCTTGAGAGAAAATTCTTTCTCACACCTATAGCACATTATCATGCAGAGCCTGGAATGAGAGCTGCCCGGGTTTATGGTGAGCACAGGAGTGGAGGGTGGTGCTGAGCAGGCCCAGGGGGAGGAGACGCCGTGAATCCCTCGTCTTTGTTCCCATATTCTATAACACTGAAAGTTAAACATTCAATATCTATTCTTTTGTGGTTACCACATTTTGCACGTTTTTATAATTTATCTTTTAAATAAAGTTAGAGCTAATTAATATGTTTTAGTCATCAAAATGATAAAGACATAGAACTCTTTTCCATTTTCTGTGTCATTGCTAACTTCACTCTTTTTTTTAAACTTTCTCTCCATAATAAGTTAAAATTAAACTTCTAAGAGCCAAATTTAGATAAATCTACTAGCGGATCATGTGGTGGGTTTGCTTCTTTTAAATTGTATCCTTCAGTAATTCTTTAAACATGAGATTATAATCAGATCTCTTAGATTTTAATTATGTGCAATACATTATTTTTACCCTCTTTCTTGAATAACAGACTCACTAGTTATAGAACCCTAGGTTTTTGACTATTCTTCTTTATCACTGTGAAGATAGTGTTTTGTTCTTTTCTGACATTTATCACTGATAGAGGAGGAATTTCCATTTTCTTCAGTAATTATTCTCAGTAAGTTTTTTTCAGTAGTGTTGAATACATTTGTTTTCGTTTTTTTCCCCACAAATTTACTTGTGTTGTTTATTAGATTAATTTCCTTGGAATTTGCCATCTTTCAATATAAATAATTTCTGTCAACTCTAAAATCTTAGCTGTTTTCAATTTGACCGTTGGACCTCCCATTCATTCTCCTTCTCTTTTAGTGTTAAAATACATTTTTACCAGTCCGTGTGTGCGGTACATAATGTTTACATCCCTTGTGTGGAGTTGGTACCTGTACATAACACATCTCCCAGTGACTGAATACAGAGGAGGATCGTGGGTTGAATCCTGGAACAGACACAGGACACTCCTAGGGAAACTGAGGGCTGGCTTGATCCCGTGCTGTCTGCGTGCTAATTTCTCTCTCAGAGGTTTGATCATCCAACTCAGGTTACAGAGATGTTAACTTGGAGGTATTAGGGCACAGGATGAACAGGAATGCTCTGAACTATTTTTGAAGTGCTTCTGAGAGTGTAAAATGATTTCACACTAGAAAGTTTCTTTGAGAGGAGGCAGAATCTGTGGTTGTGACAAAACACAGAAAAGGAAAAGACTAATCCTAGGGGTTTAGGCTGTATCGAAAGCATTGTGCTGGAGACCTTTCTCAGCCACCCTCCCCTAGTATAAGCGAAGCAAGGAAGCCACACAGGGGACTTATACTAGAAGCAAATAAATTCCAGAAAATGAACTATTTCATGCATACTGGTTTTGCAAACCTGTGTCTATAAAAGGACAAAAAAATAACACAGATCACAATACAGAATGCAGAAGAGCTGCTGACCATTACTCAGTCATGAAATAGGTTGTGTTCTAAAAAAAAAATATGCAATTTTGTTGGCACACTACTGAGAGCCACAGAATCAGGAGCAAAGGAAGCAATAGGGGGTCTCATCTTCTCTCATCCGCACCAGCAGCCTGGGAGGATGGAACTGCACACAGAATTCGCTTACTGTACAAAGCATTCTTCGCACTAGGTTGCCCAATCCCCACCAAAACCCTGTGGAAACTTTTTCCCTCACATAAGACATGGATATCTATAGGCAGCCCTTAACGTTAGCAAAGAATGGACTCTCCTCAACCAGAGGAGAGAGCAGCCTAACAAAGAGAAGGATTAAGGAATTCAAATCAAAACCTGCGTTTATGCTGGGTTAATTCCCCACTCCTGGAATAAAATATGTTGTTCCGTGGATCCTTGAGATAAAGATTCATGACTTCAGAAGAGTGAATCTAGCATCAAAGTTTTTCACCCTTCCACCTGGCTGGTAGTTAAGAAATATGTGCAGCCTGCCCAGCACTGAAACAGCTTCTCAGGAAGATGACAAGATGGTTAGTTCTGTTCACCAAAAAATAGTGGACTAGAAGTTCCTGGGGGAATGTTTCGCGGGACAGGAAAGGTCTCCACTGCTCAGGAAGCTTCCGTAAGGCTCACCGGCCAAGGTCAGGATAATGCCCTCCAGGGGCCAAGAGTCAGAAAGGGGATAAAGTCACAGGGTGAGGAGAGAAGGAGAAACACTGTAGCTGCCCCAGTGTGGAACTGTGGAGGGGACAGTAGCTCAGAGAGTGTTCCAAGAAGCTTACTCACTGGTGCTGAGTCAGTTAGACTTCCGTTGCTATGATAAAATACTAGAGAGAACTGACTTAAAGGAGAGAAGGTTTGGTTCAGTTCGGAGGCCAGCATTGTTTCAGACAGAGTGAGGCCTCTGGTCCTCTTCATTTCTTCACTCGGAGGCACCTCATCTGCACATTTCATAAAAACCTTTTAAGTGCCATAATTTCCTAAGTTCTGAAAAGCACTCAGTGAATTATCAAACTGCAAGTCCAAGTCCGGGAATCCAAGTCAGACAGAAGCGTCAGAGGCCTGGGGTGCCCTCCAGCACCTGAAGTGAGCAGTCTTATTGGGACTGTCCTTTAGTTTATGGAAACTGCACTAGCTTTCAGTGAATAGTGTAACTCAGCTGAATCACAGAACGCCCCGCTTGTGTCAGAGAATGAGTGCCGGCTCATAAGAGGATAGACTAAGGGGAACTGGCTTGATCACAGCGGTTAGAGCAGGCTTGGGCAGGGGCATTTGATGAGGTGGTGCGGCTGAGGACACCTCCCTTTCCCGCGTTGGTCATGCCTCTTCATTCCGAGCCTGAAGTTTCCAGAGATAGTTAGAGGATGAAGGTTGCATGAAGACAATCCAGGAAAATCTAAAACTTTCCAGGAGTCCCCGCCTCAGTCCAGGTGTGGGCCGGCACAGTGTGGCTGAGACGGGAAACCTGTACGGTACACATAGCGAAGAGCTTGAGTCACAGTGGGTTAAATCCCAGTCAGTCTCCTGAAGTTCAAAGCGGTGGAAATGAACAGTGCGTACACTGTGGCTACCCCGCGTCCCCTCGCCGAGCAGCGCAGCCCAGGTGCCGCCTGCTTCCGGTGATCGGGGCGGACTGGGCTGCAGCTCAGCACCTCGCCTAGAACCGACAAGAGTCACCAGGCCGGGGCAGGAAGAGCCGAGCCCACGACTCCGAGAGCAGTTTCCACGGGGTGCGCGGCATCTTGGCATCGATGCAGGGCAGCAAGTCCTGAGTGGGGCTGGTGAGCAGAGCCTCTGGATGGACGGACGTGGCCCACGCACGCAGGCCCGCGGGAGCGCAGTCAGGCCAGTAGGAAGCGAGCGCCGAGAACAGGGTGCTGCCGCCAGGGGGCGCGATGTTTGCTTTATTACTTTGGAGGCGGCACATTTTCCTACCGGAGTCTTGAGTGGGGTGTGGAGTGGGTGCCAGGGACCCGCAGAAGACATCGTCTAGGGGAAGGGAGCGAGGGGCCGAGAGTGCGCGGTCAGCAGGCCGTGGGTGACCGGGGCTCTGTGAGGAGGCGCCGGGGCCCTGGCGCACAGCCGGGGCCCCGCGGAGGAGCGCGGGCCTCGGGACGGCCGCCTTTGCGCAGGGAGGCGCCACGGTCCCAGGGGCAGTGGGCAGGCTGTGCGGAGCTGCAGGAAACCAGCAGCCTGCCCGAGCGGGTGCAAGCGACGGTGGAGGTCACTGGGGGAGCCGGCAGAGGGCGCCCCGGAGGCTGAGGGCGAGCGAGTCAGGCCCGCCGGCGCCTCTCCCGGGACTCGTCAGCCACTGGGACGGCAGGTCCTGGCCTTTGCGCCAGACACTAGCCTTTATGCTCCTGTTTCACTGGGAATCCCGCACTGCCCACGGCAATTTGTCCGCTTGAATAATTGACGCACGCAAGTAACTAAAGTTCACTGAGACCCATAGCTGCGAGATCCTAGTTTGGCTGTTTCGTGCTGTGCGAAGGGAGGGACAATTACTCTTTGACAAAGGCAGGGAATGGAAAACACGCATCCACAGAGCCGGGCCCACCATGAGCAGGCCGGGACAGCGCCGCCTGTCACCCACGGGCCTGCCGTCAGGCGACAGCCAGCCCTGGGGCAGCGACAGCTCCCGCGGTGTGGGGCGTGGGCTCCTGCATCCCAGTCCCTGTGACACCCCGAGCTTCCGAGCGCTCCCCGCCTGGGAGGGCAGCAAGCCGTGCTGGCGCTTCACGAGAAGAAGGTGCGCGCTGTGGCGCCCGGGGAGAAGGGAGTCCCTGCGCCCTAGCTCTGGGCGAGGCGCCGTCTGCTCTGCTGTTCGTTCCTGTAACTCGTTCTTCTCGAGCACCTCGCGAGGGCCCGGTCCGCCCCTGTCTCCGCGCTCGGGACCGAGCTCTTCCTGCCCTAGGGGCCTGACGCGTGCTCCCCTCCCCCGGGGGCGCTCCTCCCGGCCTACCGCCCGCCTAAGGCCCTCCCGCTCGGCTCACTGCTCGTTCCGGGGAGCCCCGGAGGCCCGAGTCACACCCGGTTCTTCTGCGGCGGAGGCTCCTGCCTGCACGCGTGTCCTCCCGCCTGCGCTCAAACACAGGCTGGCGGGTCACTCGGCGGACGGTAAGCCCCCTCGGGACCGCGGCGCACTCCTGCCGCCCAGAACGGCCCAGGTCCCGGCGGAGCGGCCGCCCCGCTCGGCTCAGTCCCTGGGGAGGGCGAGCAGGGCCGGGAGAGCGGGGAGGACGCGTTCAGGTCTGCGGGGCGCTGTGCTTCCCACTGCTGCAACCAGAGGCCGGAGGGAGGCGCAGGAGGGAGGCCCGTGTGGTGACGCCGCCGCCGCCCGAGGGCTCGGTGTCAGCCGAGGAGCCCGCGGCCCAAACCCCGCTAGAGCTGCGCGGGGACGCGGCGTGGGGGGCGAGGGCCCCGGAGACTGCCGCCCACAGACACGTGCGGTCGTGAGGGCCTTGGTTCCCACCAGGTCCACCCCGGCCCCGGCGCAGTCCCAGGGCCGTCTCCGCGACACCGCACACCGCCGCTCGGCGCCCCCTGCCGGAGCGAGGCAGCACCGCGCTTTCTCCCGGCTCCAAATGCCCCGCCTTCCTCAGGGGCCCAGCGGGTTTCTTCCCTCGGGCCTGAGGTTTCCATAGGAGCAGTTTTCACATCGAGGGAAGGGACGGCTCTGTCTACTGTGCTCAGCCGCGGCGCCTTCGGCAAAGCGGACAACGTGAGGGCGGGTTTCGGTGCGAGCCTCGGGAGGACAGGGTCAGGCAGCCGCTCACCGGCGTCCCGGAGAAAACCCTCGGGCGGCGCAGCACAGCTCACGCTCGGGGTCCTGCTTCCAGGACTTTGAACCACGATGAACCCAGCTGGCTGCGTCCGAAATG
Source organism: Thryonomys swinderianus (assembly GCA_004025085.1). NCBI lineage: Eukaryota > Metazoa > Chordata > Mammalia > Rodentia > Thryonomyidae > Thryonomys > Thryonomys swinderianus. The sequence continues at coordinate 25,190 of PVIC010025334.1, forward strand.
AACTGCTTTCCCCTGCTAGCCTTTCCCTGTTCCTCCCAGTGCTGTTCTTTGGGTTTACTCTTCAGACACCTGCTGGGTGTTTTCTTCTGCTTCACCATGAGCCGCTAAGTCTGTGCAGGGACCCGCGCAGCTCAGGGTCACCAGCGTGGCCCAGCTGTCCTTGGGAAACGATTGTGTCCCAACCACAAACACC
>PVIC010025335.1:0-25369 GCA_004025085.1 Thryonomys swinderianus
GTGTATTCATTCATTCAGCCAACCGTACTGGACGCCTACTGTCCTTTGGGAACTATGCCAGATGCTGCGGATAAAACAGACGCCCCGATTAAAAGTCAGAAGAGACAGCCTCGAAGGACAGGACAGTAACAACCCAGGAACCCAGGGCCGTGCCAGAGAAAGCCCAGCCGCGGGGCTGGCACCGGAGCCTCCCGCAGCTCTGAGAGCCACCGAACTGCGCGCTGCTACCCTTTGGGGCTATGTCTCTACTTCTCAGTCTCGCCTCTGTGTTCTGTTTTGCTCATTGGTGGCCCTCACGTTTATCTGTTGTAGTGTAACAAACCATTCGTCCTCCATTCGCTGAGTCATGACAGGAATTATGGAAAGACAACCACAGGCTTCAGCTGGATTGTTGACTTTAACCGAGAAATGATGACCCTGCCAACAGACTCAAAGGGATGAGCTCTCGGCCCGGCTCCACGAATGAGGTGCGCTTGACACCCACTTAACGGAACAGGAAGTGGATGTGCAGACAGTTCAGTTAGCTCCGCCTGCCTCACAGGAATGTGAAAGTGCTTCCGAGATCCACCCTCAGCGATGTGGCTCCAAAGGTTTTGCTGTTGTTCTGTAACACAGTAACACAGCGATCTAACAGCCTGAGACTGCCTCCAGGGTCTTCAGGTATTCAGTGCATTTTCTTTTTATTTTACTCTTTAAAGGAGAGATTCTTCTTATGTGTTTAATGGCCTACAAATGAACCACACTGGCCCAAATACAATTCAGGGGGAAAAGTGTTAAGGAAGCAGCTGAAACTGAGTCATCGCACATAATGAAAACATCTTAATTCTTCTCCCTCCCCTGCAGTGTACCCAGGTATTCTGCTCTGTGCTGCAGATTACATCCTGATCTGAGCACAAACGCTACCCATGCACCGGGTTCCTACCGTAAGGGAGCACATCTGGACCATCTGAGAACACGCTTCCCAGAGCCTTTGCAAAACAATGTTTTACCTGAGGTGAATTATTTGCAGTCCAAAGAGTTTTAGACAACCTTAAACACTTAACAATTAATGTTGAAAACCTCAAATATGGGACCAAGAGAGGTACTTGGGATTTCAGGTTGTAATTTCATTGCTTAACCTATAAAACTACAGATGTAACTATTATAAAGCTGACTGTTCTAGAGTCCTAGTGAATCCCCATTTGAGCCCTATGTGAGGCTATTGATGAATACTAAAAATACCCATTCTTCTATCTGCATAGATTCATTTAGAAGCACATCATAACCACATTTTCAGACAGGATATGAACTGTTCTCTGTTCTTAAAGAGGCATCTAGCACATGCCTCAACATATAAATTTCATTTACTTAGATAGCAATAGGAACCAGATAAAACCCATTTTTACTATAGAAACAAATGAAGAATTCACAATGTCTATAAATGGTTTTTCATCATCAGAAAATGATCTTCTTTGAATAACACAGGCTGTTGTGACTTGACGTCAATGTTTGATGCATTACATTTGGGGAAGATGAGCTTAGTGTAATAAATTACTGTGTTAAGATAAGAAAAATAAGTAAAATTGTGAGGAAGTTCTATTTGTCTTTAACACCAAAGCAAAGGATCTAATAATATGTCTTAAAATCTATTAACTATAAAATATACTTTAGGGTCTCTTTTACTTTCAGAATCAAAAAATATTGCAGAAATAGGAAATAACTATCAAAGCCAGTGTTAAAATTTCATATAAATCAAAATCTCAGAAATATCCAAGCTCCTCTTATTTTGGACAAATCATAACACATATAAATGAATACAAACATCATCTATAATAGATAACAGTATGACATTTAGAAAAATATAAAACATCAACAGAAACATCTTTCATCAAAGGTTACATTTATAACAATACAAGATAAATGGATTGGGGGAGGAAATAATAGCATTTTCATGTACTTTGTGATACCTTCTCTAGAATCCAGCCCGTTCTGGCTTGAGTGCGGGTGAATGTGCAGCATACCCAAATTTCATAGCTTGTTCCCACTCACGGGTCTTGCCCAGGATTCACTCACTGATGACAGCAAGAAAACGGGACCAATACTGGGCATGTACTTTAAATACAACTTTCTGCACCCTACCTGCTGCAGGCATAGCTTCCATCTTTCTTTTATTTTTTCAGCACTTTTCCTTCGAATCCTTAGAAAATCTAGGAGCTCCAGAGGACCCTGGAATGAACTGAGAACCAGGGATAGAGACCTTCTATTAGGCGAGATGGAAGCTAAAGTCAGGTTTGAGGTCCGACAGGGAAATGAGGGGCTGTGATGGAAATGGACAAGGTCTGATACTGGTCTGTAACTGGAAAAAAGCCACGTGATCCAAACTTCCTTTTTTTTAAAAGCTGTGACTTAAAAAGGGCATAAAGTAAAACTTACTATCAGAACCATTTCTGAATGTACAGTTCCATGATACGTAGTGTCTCCACCTTGGTATGCTATCAATCGCTAGAAATTTTCCATTCTGCAAAACTGAAACTTCATGCCCACCGAATAGCAATACCTCATTTCCTCAGCCCCAGTCCCTGGCAGCCATGATTCTATTGTGTGTCTAAGGGTCTGATGACTTCAGACTCCTAGAACTTGTTTTTTTTGTGACTGGTTTGTCTCATTCAGCACAATGTCCTTAGAAGGTCCACCCATGTTAGAGCGTATGACACTAGTTCCTTCTGTTCTAAAACTAAGATCCCATTGTACACGTGCACCACATTTCTTTATCCACTCATCTGTCAAAAGACATCTAGGTGGCTTCCCCTTCTCAGCTAAACAGAAACATGCAGATATCTCTGAAATCTTGTTTTCAATTCTGTTGCATCTACATACAGTAGTGGGGTGCTGGGTCATACAGTGGTTCTCTTCCCTCTTTCTCTTTGTTAAGGGAACCTCAAGACTCTTGTTGTGTAAACATATTGCTACTTACTCATTTCTGTTGTGTGTTCTTCCAACTCCAGCTTCCTGGCTGAGGATATTTAAATTACCCACGGATATCTGGTAAACCTCTCCCTGGCTCCTCCCACACAGAAACCAGGCCTTTCTGCTTTGATCTTTACATAGCTTCCAAAGATAAACACAGTCCCTTATTCTTCACTCAGCCCCTTGAGCAGGGAATAATGTTGATTTCTTTCAGTAATTCTTTGTCATTTTTGTTTTAAGGTTTCATTCAAGAAAGCTTGTCACTAACATAAGCACAGTTTAGATTTTAAAAGAATGTTCTTTTTCATCTCCTTGTTTGAGAAAGGAATATATATTTCTATAAAAAAAGAATTATTTGAGGGTTATCCCAATGGAATATGTATTAATTTAATTTGTTTACAAATTTGTAAGCATAATTTGTAGAATTAGACAATGTCCACCAATTCCTAAGATGCAAATTGCCTCTTGAAAATTAAATATATCAGGAAGAAAACACACTTACTGCAAAAGTCTCCTGAAGATGAGGTATTTCTAGGTAAGACCCAAAAGTTCAGGGCCTAGAAGCTTGCAAAGAAAGCTTAATTGGGCAGTGAAAAAAATCAGCAAGTGTTCATGGATGTTATCATTCCAGGAGAGAATGTGTGAACATCAAAGGAAGATTTGGCAAGAGACCAAAAAGAGGAAAATGCAAAGCAGAGAAATTTTTTCTGTGTTTATCAAGTGTCAAGCAGAAGGAAGTAATGCTGAGCAAGATAAAGCTGCTGCTCTTCCCAGAGCTCTCTGGAATTAAGAAATCTGAAAGACAGGCAGAGTTCTCTTTATTTTCCATAACCTAGAAAAAAATAACTTTCAAGATTATCTGTTTCACTTCGTGCCAAGTAAACAAGCAGGATATTAATACTACAAAAAGCCCATATGGATTGAGACCACTAAAAGTAAATGTTCTTCATTGCACCTAATGATTTGGCCTTGTGGTTTATATATCACTGTCCTGCGAGTTGGCTTAAGGTTTCAGTCTTTGGAAAGTTGATAAACTCCAACTTCACCAGCAAACTATAAGTTCAGGCACTCACAGGGAGATCTCACTCTGGTTCCTGCTTAGCTGTGCAATCTGCTTACCACTTCTTGAGCTATAAACACTAAAAGGTGTCCAACTGCTTTGAATAAAGATGAGCTCTTTCAGCCAAGAAAAAAAATTAGTGTCTCAAATATTATTCTACCACATATGCAACAAAAACTCAAAGTGTTCTCCTCAATAATTATCAAATGTCGAGATAACTCTCAGTGAAGTAGATGGAATGAATTATGGTTAAATATTTAAGCATTTAGTGAGATTCAAATAACTTTCCACAAAATTCAATATTCCACAATAATATTCTTCAAGACATGGTAGGGTTTGGGAAGCTCTTACCACATCTAAGGATTGCTCCTTTTTTTTACCTACTCAGTAATAGAGAAGGGCATTCCAGTTGGTGACTTCCAAATCAACAAGCCTTTCTGTTTGTGGAAATGAATCATGCCACAGGAAAATCAAGCCCATATGTAAGTAAACTGTGGTGCCTCATAACTCACTATGGGAATTGACACCCACTGATTCTTGAAATTACACATTGAACTCCAGGATGTTTTTAAATAAGGCTTTCCCATATAATTTCATTAGCTCCAGTCACTCTATAATTAGGTTCAATTAATATGTTCCAAGTTTGAGAAGGTTTGACAATAGTGATGATATGTAGCACTTTTAATGTATAAAAATTAAAAAGTCAGCCTTCCTTAGCACTGAACTGCATATCCTAGTCATCTTTATCTTGGTAATATCTCTTCTTAACAACCTAAAGATTAAACTTCCTTTTAGTATCTGCTGACGAGGTATTTTAAAGACAAGCTGGCTGGAAGATTACATTGTATGAAGACAGAACAAAAGGAATAAGTTTCAATCACCAACCCTTCTTTCCTGACTATGTTGCTGAAATTAGGTTTCCCAGAAAAGTCATCTTCATGGATAATAGAAGAGTAGTTTGAAAAAAATGGTATAGTCCTCAAGCTATGAAACCACAACCTCCACTTCTATCTAAAAGGAGAGTGTGCTAAGCACAACTGGCACACCCTTAATGGACTACAAGATCGAGTCCAGGCTAAGCAACTCAGACATTTAGTGAGCTCCTGTCTCAAAATTTTTAAAAAGGCTGGAGATGGAGCTCAATGCAACATCCCTAGGTTCAAGCCCGAAAGAAAGAAAGAAAGAAAGAAAGAAAGAAAGAAAGAAAGAAAGAAAGAAAGAAAGAAAGAAAGAAAGAAAGAAAGAAAGAAAGAAAGAAAGAAAGAAAGAAAGAAAGAAAGAAAGAGAGAGAAAGAGGGAGGGAGGGAGAAAGATAGGGAGAAAGAGAGAAATAGAAAAAACAGAAAGAGAGAGGGAGGATGGGTTAAAATCAAATATAAGTACAGTTTTACCTAAAAAAAGGTTTTTTTGAGACAGGGTCTCGCTTTGTACTTCAGGCTGGCCCTGAGCTCACTATGCTGCCCAGGCAAGCTTCGAACTCAGCAATCCTCCTGCCTCTGCCTCCCGAGTGCTGGGATGACAGGCGTGAGCCGCCACGCCCGGCTTTACCTAAAATTTTAATGACAACATGAGCAAGAAGCCCGGAGGCAGCCACTAGACAGCTGTACTATGAAGTGTGAGATGTTTTCACCAGTATACCATACTGTATCATTATTTTCACAATAGTTTGCACATCAATTACAAATTCCAAATCATCTAACTCACTGACTAAAATAAGTTCATATTTAAGATTCAATCTGTAAAAAAAAAAGTCAAAAGAAAGGTAAACCTGGAGGAAATGTATAATTTGTCAACATAAAAGTAAATTAAGGCAGGCCAGTGGATTAGCTCAGTGGTTCCAGCGCCTGTCTCACAAGTGCAAGGTCCTGAGTTCGATCCCCAGTAACCATATATCATGCTGGGCGTGGAGACACACCCACCAATAATCAATACCGCATACCACAATGCCGGACGTGGTGGCTCACGCCTGTAATCCCAGCACTCAGGAGGCAGAGACAGGAGGATTGCTGAGTTCGAGGCTTGCCTAGGCTACACAGTGAGCTCAGAGCCAGCCTGAACTACAAAGTGAGACCCTGTCTCAAAAAAAAAAAAAAAGTAAATTAAAGCAAAATTATCATTTTTCCTACAATATACTATCATTCCTACAATATACTAAAATAGGTGAAAAGCTCTAGATAAACCTGTTTGAAAATATCAACAAGCTAATGAGATAGAAAGTAAAAGAAACAACAAATAGCAGAAATCATTTTTCTCCCATGGTTTTTGAAATTCTGGAAGAGAGTAGGAAGGGTTAGCTGCAAAGTTGGAATCATTTTAGAAGTGGAAGACAGGAAATGGATTCTGCAACATAATAAAAAACTGAGCCAAGAACTCAGGAAATAGAATAACTTAAGTGAAAGCCAGAAGAAGGCAATGGAATAAGACTCCTAGGGTTCCAGATTCTGGATAATCTATATTATAAAAGAAGTGTATTCACTATGTTCACAAAGATGAGTAAGGAATCTGATGTTTTTGTCTCAGACCAGCACAAATCTGAAAATAACAGAAATAAAAGCCATAATAAATAAATGAGAAAAAAACAGATTAAGCACAACTGAATGAAAACAGTATTAATAACTGATACGTAGGGCCACAGATTTAGCTCAGTGGTTCCGGCTCCTGCCTCGCAAGCGCAAGGTCCTGAGTTCGACCCCAGTAACCACATACAATGTTGGGCATGGAGACTCACGCCCACCAGCCATCAATACCACATACCACAGTGCCAGGCGTGGTGACTCATGCCTGTCATCCCAGCACTCAGGAGGCAGAGGCAAGAGGATTGCTGAGTTCGAGGCTTGCCTGGGCTACATAGAGAGCTCAGGGCCAGCCTGAACTACAAAGCGAGACCCTGTCTCAACAAAAATAAATAAATAAATAAAATAAACTGATATGTAGAGGAAAAGAATAGATTCAAACTAAAAGAAGGAGAAAAATAGAAAATATACCAGAGTAGACAACTCAGCAGGCACAATGAAAGGGCCTATGGTGTGTGTAGCTGATATCTGAGAACAGAAGGAAGAGATGTAATATGTGTAAGGACAATGGCTAGCAGTTTGCTAAAATGAAACAAGTTATTGAGCAATAGATTAAAAATTACTATGAAGGGCCAGGGAGTTAGCTCAAGTGGTACCATGCCTGCCTTGGAAGCAGAAGGGCCTGAGTTCAATCCCCAGTACCCCTCCAAAAAAATTACTATGAAGCCAAAGCAAGATAAAGAAACATAAGTAAGCAGATGATGTATAAGGTTGAAATCCAAAGACAAACGGAAAACATTAAAAATAAGCAGCAATAAGGGGAAACCGAGAACTTTCAAAGGAGCAACAATAAGCCCTGCAACAAATCAATAAAATGCAGTAGAACTGAGAAGAAAATGTTTACCACAGTCTCAATATGCTGGCAGCAATCCCTGGCAAAGCAGAATTTTATAGCCAGTTCAACTATCCTACCAGAATGAAGGTGACAAATCATACCTGAAAAATTTTGCTGCTAGAAACACCTCCTTAAAGAAAGAAATAAGTCTAAGAAAAATGATCTCAGAACAGTGGTCAAAATGAAAAATCAAAAATGAAAAAATTCTTTTTGTTGAAAAGCAACAAAATACTAAGTAGGTTGATCAGTAAGTATGTGGATAAATGTAGTGAATACTGCCTTTCAGATGAAAATCTTTTATTTATTTCAAATAGGAAAAATTCACAATAGCAGAGGTAGAGGTTGGGAGGGGTTACATGCATTATGCAGAGATAAGAGAAAAATCTTAAAACTTGACTTGATTAGGGATGTATGCTTCAATTTCTGATATGCAAATACCCAAGTCTTTTCAGATACAAATACATTAGATGCACACCATCAAGAATAAAAATCGAAGTCACTACCTAATCTAAAAAGAAAAACCCAAATAGAAAAGTACTTTCTACCTAAGGTGCTTTGGATCCCACAATGATGCTTTGGGTCCCAGTGGTAACACCCAGATCATTCATTGACTATCTTCTTGTCTTCCCAGACCTTGACTTCATAATGAAGCGCCTAAGAGCATAGCTTTGTCTTTTGCTCCCACACTGGTACGCCTCACTTCCAGGACCCTTGGTGGGCCTCATTTTCTACTTTTTATCGACTACATTATTATCAGACCTATTTTCATTGGTTTTTTTCTTTCTCCCCAGATCCACAAGAACCAGAATCTATTTCATTCACTGATGCATCCCAAATGCCCAGCATAGCTCCTGCCTCATGGTAAATTTTATGTCTTTATACAATCTGGAAAATGGAAATGGAGAGGGAAGAACGTGAGAATGCTGATTGCCCCACCTATTTGGCCAAAGAACACACATTATGTAAAATTCAGTCTGTGCTTTTAAATGAGTCCAACATCTTTATGTTTTCCATGAAAGCAGCATGCTATTTTCTGAAGTTTTATAATTCCTTTAAATTTATATTTTTTCTGTATAGCTCATATGAAAATTTCAATACATCTAATTTTTTAAATAGTATGGATATTGTGAGCTTGTTATTATGAACTTTCCTCTTCCTACACAGAGAGAAAGGCTTTATCTTTCTCTTTGTTCTTCTGCAGAGAATGCATCTGGTTGAGTGCATGTTTAACACTAAAAAAAAAAAAGGTTATTTCTGGGGTTTGTAAGGCATTTGCTTACTCCTTTCTATGGATATCTATAAATATTTATCAGGTGAAAAAATTGTAGTTAAATGTAAATGATAAATTACTTACTGAAGTATCTCTACCTAAATGTTTCAAAAGTAACTAATATTTCAAATATACCAAAAAAATGGAACTCACCGTATCCTGTTCACTCATGCTGTATGAGGAGTAAGGCAGGCTTATCAAATTGCACTTCAAATTTAAATCTATTTTTGATTCCTTCTACTTTAACAAGGCAACTAGTAACCACATGATCTTTGTTTCTAACTTTAGTATCTCAAATCTATTTCTGTTCCTCCCTTCTAAGGCTGTGATCAGAAACTTTGTATGAAAAGAAGTCCCAACTTTTTCCCACCTTATTTAATTGTTTCATAGAGTTTATCTCAGCCATCTTAGCCACACTAGAATCTCCTTCTGGCCTAAGTACCCCTTAAAAGTCTAAGCAACTTGTCTGTGTTTAGGCTTTCTTTTTTTTTTATCAATTTTGTAGCCTTTCTGTTAGTATTTAGTAACATCGTTTCAAAAACCCAGTCATGTTTCATAACACTCAGGAAAACAAGGAAACACTTGTCCCTTCATTCCAGTTTCCTATCTAACTGGAAATGTTAAAGGAAAGTAGTGTATGAGAAGCTGAAGAGAGATGGCAGGGGGTATAATACACATAAGGAAATCAAAGCGAGAGTGTGAGGAAGCTAATACTGATGGGGCACAGCTCCAAAGCTGCTTCATCTCCCTGAGCAGTGCTCTACCTGGACAGCCGTGTCTCGGTCAGCTTTCCATGACTGTGACAAAATTCCTGAGAAAACCAACTTAAAAGAGGAAAGGTTTGTTTTGGTTCATGGCTGCAGAGGCTCTCTGTTTAGCTAGCTCTATTGCTTAGGGCCTGAAGAGAGGCAGAAATATCACGGCAGATGGGCATGATAGACCAGGACTGGTAGCATGGCAGCCAGCAAGCAACAGAGAAAGACAAAGCTAGAGCAAAAGAGAACATTTAAACCCAAAGTAATGCCCCAAGACCACTACCTTCACCCCAGTCTCAGCCACTAAGATACACATGACCTTCCAGTAATTGCAATTTTGAATCCACCCATGGATTAGCCCACTGTTGTATTTATAGCCCTTGTGATCTACACACCTTCCAAACCCCCCACTTGTGGAAACTGCTGAATTGCAGACCAACACTTCAGCACGAGGTCCTTCAGGGGTAAGGCCCAAACCGTAGGGAGCTGTGTTAACAGAATCCCACCAGTCCAGTGTTAGACACTGCCGTGGACTGAACTGGATCCCTAAAATGATCCGTGTCAAAGTCCTTATATTCAATAACTTAAAATCTGACTGTCTTTAGACAAGGTCTTTGAAGACACAATTAAACTAAAATGCAGTCATTAGCATGTCCCAGCCCAATCAGGTTGGTATCTTAACAATAAGAAGAGACCGCAGAGTCCACATAAAGAGGGACAAGCCAATGTGAGTCCATGGGAATGGCTTTCTACAAGCCAAGGACAGGGAGTTCAGAAGAACCCAAACTGCGTGACCTCTGGCTCCTGAACTTCAAACCTCCAGAACTGGGAGAAATAATCTCCTCATAAGCTGCATAGTCCATGGTATTTCATTATGGTAAGCATGGAGCCCTATTAGAGAAGTGTGATTTATTAGGGAGTTATTACCCTGAACTTTGTTTTTGAATAAAGGGCCTCCCGAAGGACCCATATAGAGTTGCATATAATGGTCAAGGCACATAGTCCCCTTGGAGGTTCAGTGACCTGTCAGGTCACCTCCCATATTACGGGTGTGGTGGACATAACCACTTCTTGAGGTTGGGGCCAAAGAGGGTGTGGGAGAGTTGCTGAGCAAGAACCTTGCATAAATTGCTATCACACCGCGATTCTGACAGGCCAGGCAGGGAGGAGAAGTGGCAGTGACTTAAGTGATCAGAACAGAGGATTGGATGCAGAGCACTACACAATTTTTTGCCCAGCACACTGGGCAAAGGTCCGACCGAGTATGACAGGAAGTGATGCTAGCATTCATCAGTCCAGTGTGGGCTGCCTCGCAGACATTTTTCTAGTAACAGATATAGAAATAAGTAAGAGAATATCCTTCCCCTGAAGCAGTGGTGGTGAACTCATGGCGTGCATGCCACAGCAGGCACACAGAGCTGTCTGAGTTGGCATCCGAACCAAATTTCCCCAGCAGCCCAACATCAGACACTCAGTTTCAATTGCACTGTTGGTGCTTTGTGATAAATAAATGGGTTTTAGATTGCTGCTTGGGCACCCATCTCTAAAAAGTTTCCCACTGCTGCACTAAAGGAGCTCAAATGAGAGATGTTATGGGTTGAACTGTGTCCCCCAGAATGCATATATTGAAGTTTTAGTATCACACAAAGTAATTGTTGAAAAATAGTCTCTGTGGGTGACCAAGCTGAGGTCATTAGCGTAGGGCCTAATGCAATCATGCTGTGTCCTTTACAAATCTAGATACAGGCAAAATCTAGATACAGGGAGAAAACTATGTGGGAGTGAAAGCAGAGGTTAAGTCAACGCTTCTGCAAGTGAAGGAATGGAGAGCACTTGTCAGCCAACTAGGAGAAAGACCAGGGGTCTCCTCACAGCCCTCAGAAGGAACTAACTCCTGTAACTCTTTGATCTTGGACTTCTAGCCTCTGTACCTGGTAGACAATACATTGTTTTGGGGGTACTTTGTGAACAACAGCTCTAGATAATACAGCTGGGAACTGACAATAAATAAATAAATGTATGTTAGAGTCCCTCCCTTGGGTAGTAAGGACTTTAAGAACAAAAATATTAGCGGGATTCAATGAGAGAGCAGGAGGACTTTTTAACAGGACCATCAGGAAGGGGTTCTCTGAGGATTTGTACTTGAAGAAGACTTAAATGATGTGAGGGAATTAATGCCGCCAAGATCAAATAGGAAAGTATTCTGGGCAAAGCAGCAGACAGCACAAAATCCTGAGGGAGATGTGCACTCATTTTACGCAGGAGCAGGTAGAGCACTAGAGAGACTGTCACAAGGAAGAAGCATAGGGCAGGCTGTTTAGGGCCTTTGGCTACTCAGTGGCTCGGATTTTATCCTGTGTGTAATGGGAACTTGGAAAGTGAATTGAGATTGGCATAATCCAATGGTTGATTTTAGTTTGAGCTGTGTGTCAGTCAGCTTTTGGTTACTGTAACAATGCCCGAGACCATCAGTTTATAAAGACACTGTTGGGATCACAGTTTTAGAGGTATTAGCATGTGAACAGTTCCCTCCATTGCCCTTGGGCGAGTAGCAAAGGATCACACCGTGGCAGGGAGCACATGGTCAGGTAGAACAACTCAGCCCGTGGCCAGGCAGCAGGAAAAAAGAGAAGGTTACGATTTCTCCTGTCTTCTCAAAGGCCAACTCACAATTAAGTGTATTCCTCACTTTTTAAAGTTTTCGTCAATAGTGATATGACCATTAGTCATGATGTGCCAACTTCATCAGATTAGGAGAAAAATCTCATAGCTTAGTAGACACCACACTGCTGGATATTTGTAGCTGGGTCAGGGAGGAGTAGTCTTGGGTACTATCTATAGTTCCTGATCTGTTTCTCTCTGGCATTGTTCACCTGTTCTACTCCCCCGATGCCATGAGCAAAAGAGCTTGACTCTACCAAGGCCTCCCACCATGATGTTTTGTATTTTGTTGCTAAAAGATCCCTCGATGGAAAAGAGACCATGGCAGAGGAAGACAGAAGACAGATGTGTGGACAGACGTTAAAAGCTAATGATGTGACAAAAGGAATGCCCTGGGGATGTCTGGCAATAGGCTTGGTGAAGGAGATAGTTGGGTGTTACAGCTTATATCTAGATGTTCCCCCACTAAAGCTTTATGTTCTTATAAGTGATGTGGTTTGAGGGAATCTATTGGATGATGAGGTGTGACACTCATCAGTGGATTAGTCCATTGATCAGTTTATAGGTAAACGTTACATTGAAAAGTGAAGTGTGGTCTGAAGAGGGGGTTTAGTGAGGGCATGGCCTAAAAGGACAAATCTCCCTCCTTCTTCCTTTGACCTCTCTCTGCTTCCCACTGCTATGCCAGGAGCCCTTTCTCTTCTGCCATGCCCCTCTGCCATGTTGTCCTTCTTTGATGCCAGCCAACTAAGGACTGAAACCTCTATAAACTGTATGGCAAAATAAACCTCTATAAACTGTATGGCAAAATAAACTATAAGCTGTATGTGTTAGGTACCAAGACTCAGTAACGGGAACATAAAAGAGGGGAAAACAAAACAGAAATAGTGACTCCAAGGGCAAAATCTGTGAGGAAGGAGAGTTGAGTTTCTTAGAAAGTTCTTGCTCAATGGGCCAGATTAGGGTAAACCACAGACGTGTCATTGCACTGACTCCCACATCAGCCTTAAGTCATATAAGAATAATGTTTTCTGAGGTACAGACATCAAAGTTTCTCTTATCTCTTTTGCTGCCAGGCCATGAGGAATTTATCATAAAAAGTGGTAGTAGAGGAGTACTTCACACACTAAATAGAAATTAATGTTCTGCTCACCTCTCAGTTCACTGGAGTTAGGAAAGGAAAGCAGTAAGTTTTAGTTATATAGTGTGTGTTGGATAACAGCCTTGTGACTACTATGATCCAAGATCAAGGGAACACTGAGTATGAGTTCTTCCCAAGCCTTGACTTGAGGGTAGTGGCCTTTTCATTGTCCTCAAATGGTCTTTCCAGTGTGGGTAGTACATGAGCTATCCTGACGCTTTTCAGTCTATCTAAATTTCCTCTTCTTAGGGGACCACAACCCTAATGGCCTTATTATAATGTAATCACTTCTTCAAATATCTTACCACCAAATACAGTTTCAGCCTGATATGGTATGATTTAGGGCTTTGATATACAAAATCACAGGAAGGCAATTAACCCATAACAGGTATAAGTCTTAAAAACCCATAAGAAACATATACCTGAACAGTTTGGAGTTCACTGCAGGTCACTAACAGCCAACCTTTTACAGGATTATGTTGTATAACAGAGTTCTCCAAAATCTCAGCGACTTATGGAACAAATCCGTGCTAGCTACGGCCAACTGTGACTGTGCTCCATGTGTCTTCTCTTTCTGGGAGCAAAAAAAAGGAGCCTCCTATGGCATCATTCCCTCAGCAAGTGGAAGACTGTGGAAAATGAGAAGGGAAAGTGCAGTGGTTTTAAGAATCTCAGTTCGATGGGCCGGAGGGTTAGCTCAGTGGTTCCGGCGCCTGCCTCGAAAGCACAAGGTCCTGAGTTCGATCCCTGGTAACCACATACAATGCTGGGCGTGGAGACACACCCACCAACAATCAATACCGCATACCTCAATGCCGGGCGTGGTGGCTCACGCCTGTCATCCCAGCACTCGGGAGGCAGGGACAGGAGGATTGCTGAGTTCGCGGCGGCTTGCCTGGGCACCATAGTGAGCTCAGGGCCAGCCTGAACTGCAAAGTGAGACCCTGTCTCAAAAAGCAAAAAAAAAAAAAAAAAAGAATCTCAGTTCGAGAGGCTTGCCATGGCTACATAGTGAGCTCAGGGCCAGCCTGAACTACAAAGTGAAGCCCTGTCTCAAAAAAAAAAAAAAAGAATCTCAGTTCGAAGATGTGACCCAGCACCTTCACTATTATTTACTTGGTCAAAGACATTCTCCTAAGCTGACACCCAAACTTTAAAACGGGCTCTATTTCTTTATCAGGGAAGTATCATGAGTCCATTTTGGTGGGTGTGGCTAAAGAATCCCACTACGAGGAAATAGAAAGCTATGAACTAAAAACAGTAAACACAATCCAATTTCTGTTCCAGGAATTTATTATTCATCCAGATTCTAAGTACAAAGTCAAAAAAGTAAGCAACCAGTTAAGACCCAACTTGACATCAAAACAGCCATTTGGTTAACCCGTCCTGTAACCTTCCTGTGAATTTGGAACTTGTCTCCTTGGGAACTATCCACCCAACTGATCTGTGCAGCTGCAGACTGTGTGTTTTTAAAATGTACTATTCCATAGTAACCAGTGAACTAATCGTTGCTATTGGCTTCTGTAAGGACTCACTTCTGCACTTTAACAATAGAATGATCTAATCACTTCTGCATAGAAACCTCTTGGTAACAGGTGGGGGGTGAATTTTGCCTTTAAATACTGGGGGTTAGTCTAAGTGGGTGCCTTCCTCGTATGGAGGAATGGCCCTCAGCTGAGTAATAAAGCTCTTGATTGGACTTTAGGATCATGTCGTGTCCTGAGAAATTGTCTCGGTGGGATTTGGGCACAACAACGAGGGCTAGGGATTTAGCTCAGGTGGTACAGCACCTACCTTGGAAGCGCAAGGGCCTGAGTTCGATCCCTGGTACCACAGAAAAAAAAGTAAGCAACAAAGCTCTTGTCATATCTGCAAGATACTCAGGAAATATCAGCCAAATACATGAGTTAATTTTCAACTGTAAGATTCTGTGTTACTAAGGAAACAGAAAGCACACAGAGATTGCCCTCTACCAAGAGGATTTGTTTGAAGGTTTATCTAGGATTAATTAGACAGAAGTGGTTTATTATAACTTCACAGAGCTTGATGATTCCAGAAATTTAGAAAATACTTAACTGATAATCAAAACAAAGCACCTAAGACATAGGTTAGAGAGACATGGTGAAGAGAATTGACTGTTGTTAAATGATGAAGCAGTCTTCATCCCTTATACACCTCCTGGCTCTTCTCCCCGAATACCTGCTTCTCACTGCCTCACCCATCTTATTCTTCTTCTCCCCAGGCCGCTCAGGTCTGGTGCTGCTTCCTGTCTTCTTAGACCTGGACACCTTTGTTATGATAAACCGTGTCTTACTACTTGTTACTCTGCATTAAAACATGGCGCACTGTGTACCTTGGAGCTTTCGTTCCAAAAGCAACGATCTTGCAGGCTTCTGACTCCACAGCTTCACTTCATAGTGTAACTCCTTTTGTTTCATACACCTTCTTTCATTCACCGTGAGGTGTATGCTACTAGATTACTGACCCCATTGACATTTAGAAGCCCAACATGAAGGTGAACTGTGATTGTCATTTTGACTGGATTAAGAAATGCCTACCAGGTCAGCAAAGCACACTGCTGAGAATGTTTGAGTCAAGGGTTTATGATCTTACTTACTGACACATCTGGTCTCTGAGACGCTTCCCCTACTATTCTCTGCTTCCTAACAACCATAAGCTAAGCAGCTTTTCTCTGCCAAACCTTTCTGGCATATTTCTACGTTGAAGCCCAGCAACCATGAACTGTGCCCTTTGAAACTATTAAATCTATCCTCTGCTCCTTTAATTCGTGTGCATCAAAGAGTTTGTTTCCAGGACAGGACACCTGGTCAATATATTTACTGTGTAAACATAGCACAATATACTTAGCCATTCTACCATGGCTGGATGTGGGAATATTTTCCATCTGGGAGCTGTGATGGATAGAGCCACTTGTGGATATCCTAGTTCATGTTGGAAAGAAACTAAACTTATAGATTTCCTTAGATCAACATCTAAGGCTGGAATGAATGAGTCATTAGGTCTGAGTAAATTTAGCCTCTTTCCGAAGTGGTTGTACCGTGCTCCAGAGAAGATTAACATTGGTCCATTACAGAGTTAACACCCTGCACAATATTTTCAAAAGAACATGACTAAACCCCAAGTTCTTCAAATGCCTAGCCTGGAGCTTTTCTCCATTCAGGAAGTTCTGATCCTTCTTCCCACCCTTCCTCTCCTCGATATCACCTGCCCTTTCCCTTTAACTCCTGGAGAGGCGTACATAAGCTATTCTCTCTGGGGTAATTTTTGTTTCAAAGCAGGTTACAGGAGACTCCAAGTAATTTTAATTGTGAGACTTTCAGGTTTCATAAAAAAGATCAGTCTGTCAGTCTAGAAAGAAGAGAGAGAATTTCGGTCACGCAAAGTGTTCAGCAGAACTGCTGAAATCCCAGGTGACAGTGGATCTGAAGAAGCCATCCCCAGTGCAATACAGCAGGAAGGAGA
Source organism: Thryonomys swinderianus (assembly GCA_004025085.1). Classification (NCBI taxonomy): domain Eukaryota; kingdom Metazoa; phylum Chordata; class Mammalia; order Rodentia; family Thryonomyidae; genus Thryonomys; species Thryonomys swinderianus. The sequence goes on from PVIC010025335.1 coordinate 16,725, forward strand.
AAGTTCAGCTTTTACCAGGTGAACCTCAGAGCAAATACCTTGGCTAGACTGAAGGGCTGGCTTCTCCCCCTGATCCACGGTAACCCACAGGAAGCCTCCGAGGTCCAATGGCCCAACCCTCATTTACCCCTCTGCAAGGCCAGGTCAGGAGTCACTTCTGGTTCCTTGAGAGCTGCCTCTGTGTGACTCAAAGCCGGAAGAATCTGAGCAGGAAAGTTTGAGAAAGTTAACAAGGAAAAACCCAAGTACCATCTCTTGACTGCCCTTCCGCCTGTTTCTTGACTCTGTATCATAAATAGAGGGAATGATTTTTATGCATTTAAACTATTCTCAATTCCTGGATTTGAATTTAGTTGAAGTTAAGGATACTAATTAATTGTGAATCACGCCGATACTTGAGTATAAGCCCCCTTGAGCTTAATGTGCAAATTTATGTAAAAGTAATGTGAAAATTAGAAATGCATTGGCACATTTTTTTTAACCAGAACTGTAGCACTCTGTCTCATCAAGCCGACTGCTCATTTGCAGGTTGTCTATATGCAAAGCATTCTGCCCTTGGGAGTCTGAAATCTCCTCAGCCAGTCATCTGAAATCTGAGAAGAGCTTTGTTGTGATTCTCCTCTTCACTTTCTTCACATTTTCTTCTTTGCTTCCAGTGCCGTGGTCAAGAAGGGTAAGACTGGGTCACAGTCGCCCCATCCAGCCAACAAGAAGTAACCAACCTTGCGGCTCAGTGGCCCACCCACCGGGCTTCAGAGGCAGATCACTGATTGTTCCTTCCTGCCTTGAGCCCTGGTCTTGCCCTGGAGCTTTTCGACCTACGAGAACTTTTCAAATCCCAGTGCTTCTATTCCCTAGGAGTCAGATGTCTGTAGACAAGACCTGCTCAACGAAAGGGGCTGTTTACTCTTAGGCTCTGGGCTACTTCTCTGCTTTTGACCTAATTCTGAGTTAACAGAAAGCAAGGCTGACAGGTGGAAACTGATCAGTCCTTCTTAGTCCTCAACCTCACCCTCCCTGAGGAAGAGCCAGCACTGACAGGTACTCAGAGGCGGCAGCAGGGGGCGTGGGCAGCTCGCCTGCCCTGTGGTCTGCAGGCACCCGTGGAAGAAGTGAGCCAGTCAGTGTAGAGCTGCCGGGAGAGGCCAGCAGGGCAGCGTCACATCACTGCACACCCAGGGCCTGGAGACAGGCCTCTTTGGGAAGTACCTAGCTAATCACTGAGCTGCTGGGACAAGGACACTGGCGGGAAAGACAACAGGATCTTGTGGGAACCGGCAGGCAGCAGACCGGTTCTCATTCTGCATGCACAGGGTAGAGAGGGATTGGCGGAGTGAGAAGAGACTACTCGTGCCAAGAAAGACAGACAGCAGTGGAAGAGGGCACCCCTAGGATGAGAGCCACAGCGACGAGGACGTGAGATCACTGCTACCTTGGGGAACGATTCCAGGTCCCAAGCCACTGGGACCGAGTCTCCTTACTCCTACACCTGGGGACCCATATGATGGCCACACGCCATTGATTCATGTGCTGAGAAGGCCTGTCCAGCCACACTGAGTGGCTCTGGACACGGTTCCGGCAGCCTGGCAGGGAAGGCCACATGTTGCTGCACAGGCAACCCACGGCATGAGTGTTCTCAGTGAGGTCCCCGAATCAGTGTCGCCACCACTGACGATGAGCTTGTTAGGAAATAAAGCCACTCCTGTGCTCGCTTCGGCAGCACACATACTAAAATTGGAAATAAAGCCACTCCGGGCTTCCAGAGTCAGAAGCTGCACTGTAAAAAGTCCCAGGGACAGTGAGGTCTGGGTAGCTCATTTTAGTCTTGCTCCAAATCTCTCCCAAGACGAGCCAATTATTAGCTGCCCAGGGCTGAAAAGATCAACTCCAGCATTCCTGCTGCTCAACTGGGAACTTGCAAGAAGCATTTTATTGCCCCAACCTTCCCCTCGGTTCTCATCCTCAGACAGGGATGCTAATCCTACGTAATCTAAGACAAATAACCAGAAGGATAAATATAAATTTGTCTTACAAATTATGAATCACAATTGAAATAGTATTCACCTGTCTTCTTGAGCCGTGTCGACTTAATAACTGGATTATAAACACCAGAGACCAGGACAGTGCCTTCTCTACCCGTTTGTTATGTTCCCTGTATACTAAGTGCAGTGTCCCACCCGTCGTGAGGGTAACTGTTTGAAATACACAACATTCCACCTCTCTTAGTGCTCCTCCCTGCCATAAAAAGTTTTCTAATTCCAATTCCTGACTCTTAAGCACAAAAAGATCCTGTCACTTTGACCTAATCCTCAGAGGTTCATCCCTCTAAATAATTGTGTTGTCTCTAGCTATAAAGCACTTTGTTGCTATGGCAATGCATGCATAATTGTGTGTGTAAGTAATGAGGGTGGCTCTACAGATCAGACTCCTTCCCACCAGGAAACAATCCGTCCTCAAGAGTCTCTGCCCCATAGGTTTGCATCGAAGCTTTAGAAGTTTTTCAGACTTACAGGTGTGTTATGAACTCTGCAGTCCAACACAAGAAAATGGAATGAAAGGAACAGTAGGAAAACCACAAAAGGAGGAAACTGGGGATCTCGCTTCTAACTCAGCCTGACTGGCATCTAATTTGTAATATAATGTGCTACAGGGTACACGGTTTTTTTGGAGCTTCAGTCCTCTGTATTCAAACAAAGATAAGTTGGGAACAATAGGTATGCATTCCTACCACTCAATTCTCAGAGAGAAGGTTTCAATTTTCACTTAAGTGAAATTATTCAACAAAACTTCCCAGAATTAAACATTAACACAGCTATTTCTATGTGCATAGCTCATACTCATTTCAATAAATGATTAATTGCCACTTTCTGTTTGGGCCAATAATTTTGCTAGACTTTTATGATTCATCATTTGTCCTATGTTGTAATGTTAGCTCTCGAAACTGACATACTAGCATTTTATTTTTTATTGCTTCTCTGAGGTGTCTTTGAAAGAGACGCCTAGGGCCACATGCTTGGAGAGGATTTAAAAGTTGGACGTGGTGGAAGTAAACAGTATTTACCTCAGCTGGCTGCTGAGACAGGAGCAGTGGGCATGGTGGGCATGGCCAGTGGAGCAGCAAGCCTCACAAGGAATGACCATACCGTTTGTTTACCCAATGCGTCTGTCTGCGAAGGTGCCTCATGTGTGGTCCCTGAGGAAAATCCCAATGCTGTTCTCAACACAGCCATGAGTGCTGTGCTGACCACCATGCTGGCCTTGGTCATGTTCTCCATGGGATGCAAAGTGGAGAGCGAGAAGTTTCTAGGACACATAAAGCAGCCGTGGGGCATCATCATCGGCTTCCTCTGTCAGTTTGGAATCATGCCTCTCACGGGCTTCATCCTGTCGCTGGCCTTTGGCATCGTTCCTGTCCAGGCGGTGGTGGTGATCATCATGGGTTGTTGTCCTGGAGGAGCCGCCTCCAATATTCTGGCCTACTGGGTGGACGGAGACATGGACCTAAGGTAAGAAATCTATGTCTCCATCTGTTGCAGTCACACTGGGTTCATCTCTGAGAGCCCCCTGGCATTCTAAGTGTAAATTTGGTCTGCCATTGATCTTAAGTGTGACTAAGTGGCAAAGTGGGAAAAAAATATGTGCATTTCAGTGCTTTGCAGAGTAGCTTCTTGGCTGCTACAATTGGTGACCTGTAGTTTACGTTTGTGCCTTTAGATATAAATCAGGTAACGATAAGTTGCATAATTGCCAATTATCTCCTGGACAGGCTTCAAAGTTTATCCACGCAGAAATCTTTTCTAAGCCAAAAGCCCTAACTGGGAAGTTGATGAGGGTTCCAGGGCACAAGCCTGAACTCAAACTGGGTGCCAGACATTAGAGACTGACTTTATGAGACGGTGGTCAAGTCCACTATCCAGCCACTTCTTTGGGCAAAGTCTTTCTGTTTGTCATAAAATCTGAGGAAGAATTTATAGTTTGCTTTCCTTCTGTTGGCACTAAAAGAAATGAAAACCAAGCTTAGAGCACTTTTTTAATTACGCATACTGCTCTGTAACAGAAACAGGCAGTGGTTTCTCTGCTTCCCCCAGAGGATGCTGGATTGCAGTGTTTCCTCAGTTCATCCTATGTCAGGTGGAAATAGGGCTGAGGAGAGGGAAAAAGACTTCTTCTAATAGATATAAGAAGTAGCGTTTGTGGTACTAGCCCAGAACACATTGGGATGGAAGTTGAGCTGACAAGTGGTTTCTGTTGTTGTTTTGTTTTGTTTTGTTTTTTGGGGTTTTTTTTCTTTCTGCATATTCTTCACTTGTGGTGAAGAATCACACATTTTTACAGCCTGTCCTGATGTAAATGCTACATGTGCTTACTGAATACCGTGGGTAGTCATGCCTGGTAGCTCCTGGCCGCTCTATGCAAAAGAAAGACGCCCTTGGTGTAGACAGGCTAGCATTGGATGGTAAAGCACGCAGCAGCAGTGAGGAACATTCCGTTTGATCTCCACTGGTGCTGATTCCCCCAGAAAGCCTTAGACGAGTCTTAGGTGGTCTGCTTGTTGTAATACTCATTTTTCACATAAAAATACACAGTATCGACCTTGCAGCAGATGTCTAACAAAATTAAATAAAACTTAGGACAGCAAGGGCTGTTCAGGTTCACTTAATCTGTTAATGGGAATAAAGCATGAAGTTCTTCCTACAATTCCATTTAGTTTGACCTGAGCACACAGAGGTCAGGATTCCAAAAGGCAGCACTGAATAAACTCAGGGGAGTGAACAGAGCAGGGCTATTACATATCTCTATGTTTTTATGCATGCAATCTTATGCTTTAAGAAATGACCCATCTCTTAATGTCATGCCATAGATGTGGGCATTTCCAGAGACAGGAAATAGTATATGTGATGCTGGACGTTTGACATTTGAAACAGGTTCCCATCTTCAGACTATATTTTAGCACCAAAAATAATATTTTTACAATGACCATCATCACTGAGAAGATGTTAATCATGCTACTATGTAGGATGACCTCAGGTACCCATTATATATGTTAGGGAAAATATTCAAATATTTCTGTAAAGCCAGTTAAGAGAGTGACACTTCACACAATGGGCAGCAGTCTTCCAAAACATTTTATATAGAGAAAGTACTGGATAATTTAAGTCTTATGACAACGTATTGAGATACAGCCCTGTCACGCACTTATACTCCTGATTCTGTACTCTGAACCTTATGTCCTCCACCTCCCTGTGAGCTCCTGAGACGTCAGTCAAGAAAGGCTGATCCACACTCACAGACACCTGTGCCGCTGAGCTAACACCGCACAGTCCTACTTGGCTTTAACTCGCTTAGACGCAGTTCCTGGGAGGAGAAACAGAACCCTGTGCCCTCCGCCTAACGTGTTTTCTGAGATGACAGCTATTATACTTTACAACCTGTATGATTTTAAATAAATAAATAAAGTTTCCTGGGGGGTTTTTGGTTTTTGGTTTTTGGTTTTTTGAAAGATAGACAGGGACCTTTGACTTCCTTCTGGGAGTACCTCCAGCCTGGAAATTCAGCATTTGTGAGTCTGCTCAGTGCACAAATACCTGCACCGGTGAGAGCTGTGCAACAGGCATCCCGTGTCCAAGATGAGTCCAGGAGAAGCTCAAGTGACCTTTCTGGGGAATCTGCCGGTGGCCAAGGCCCCCTGAACGGGCACAGAGCAATCCTGCCTTCTTTGTGCCTGCGCTACCCCCAGATAACAAGGAAACACCTTGTCTCTCCATCCTTAGCCAGGGCTCAGTCGCCCCGCCCACACTCCTTGTTTTCCTTTCCTTGAGTTCTTTCACCAACCCATCCCCATGTTTCTTTTGCTCAGTTCTCGTCAAAATCTTTACTGCTGGCTACTTTCTACACTCATTATTTTCTAGACTTCCTATTCCACTGCTTTTCCTACCTCATCCTTTGTCATTGGCCAAACACTGTGATATTTTCATCTTTAAATTCAATGTTCATTCTAGTTGTCCAAAACACCTGAGCTTCTGGATTATCACAGTTCAAACAACCCTTTCCACATCAAACCCAAAAACATTCACCACTAACTCTTTCCCTCATCCTCCCTCAAATAACAAACTTTTGTTGCTTTCATGCAATATTTATTTTTATTTTAGTAATAAGGAAGATCAGACAGTTTTACATGTCATGCACTCACAGTACTGGGCACAGAAAATGCTTTGGTATCTTTAACCTAAAGAAATCTCAGGGCCAGGGATTTAGCTCAGTGCTTCCAGCATCTGCCTGGTGAGCACAAGGTCCTGAGTTCTATCCCCAGTCCACATACTATAAAGCTGGGTGTGGTGGGTCACACACCTGTAATCCCAGCATTCAGGAGGCAGAGGCAGGAGGATTGCTGTGGGTTAAAGGCTAGCCTGAGCTACATAGTGGGTTCAGGGCCTATCTGACCTACAAAGAGAGGCCCTGTATCAGAAACAAAAAAAAAAAGAAGAAGAAGAAGAATCCTCTGAGGTCACTACTGTCATTTCCTGCACTTGGCAGATAACATTAAGATTCATAATCTTGGGCTGGAGATTTAGCTCAGTGGTTCCAGCACCTGCCTCACAAGTGCAAGGTCCTGAGTTAGATCCCCGGTAACCATGTACAATGCTGGGCATGGAGACTCACGCCCACCAGCAATCAATACTACATACCACAGTGCCGGGCGTGGTGGCTCACGCCTGTCATTCCCAACACTCAGGAGGCAGAGACAGGAGGATTGCTGAGTTAGAGGCTTGCCTGGGCTACATAGTGAGCTCAGGGCCAGCCTGAACTACAAAGTGAGACCCTGTCTCAAAACAAACAAACAAAAAAAATTCACAGTCTTGACCAGGATCACTAACACAGTGCGTGTTCATGCCACTGTTGGAACCCTACTTACCTTTGCATTATTTCTATGGTCATTACTTCCAGTATCATCTATATACATTTATTTTAAGGCCTCAGACTTACTGTTCCACTTCCAATATGATTGTAATCTTTTGCATTCTTCTTCACTGACTTCACTGAATTCTCATTTTTTAACTTCTTTCATTTGCCTCGCACACATACGTAAAAGTGCTCCCTTCCAATGGATAGGGGTAAATCCAAGAATTAAAGTCAAAAGATCTTTATTTTCTTATATATTGGCATTTTTCACATTTCAATATAAACTTGTGATAATATGTCCATTTTTGACATGCATGCCCTTTGTAGAAGTTGAAATTTTCCAAGTAAAATAAAAATTTATTCTGATTTATTCCTTTACATTCTTAATTAAATTCTCCAACTGTGAATTGTTTTATTATCATGTCGAGTGGCTTGACTTTGTTCTTGTTACTAGCTAAGAAGGAATCAACTTACACCCACATTTTCTCATCCCTCTGTGACTTTTTACTGTCGAGATCCATTAAATCCAAGCCATTTCTCTTCAATGTCCAGCCTCCACTTTCTCAGAATTTTTTACTTAACCCTCCCACCCATCTCAGTGCCATACACAGCTTCCTAAATTGTCTGAACAATAATTCAGAACTGAAATTTTCATAAGGAAATTTAATAGAAAAACAAGAAAGAAAATCGGACTTCCTCCTAAAAGTTGCTCTGCTGGTTAAAAACAAACAACTCTGAACCTCCTTTCTCTACACATCTGTGCAGGTCAGGAATCTCTGCACTGCAGAGGACACGCACGGTGCACAGGGCCACTGGGATTTCACTGTGGAAACAAGTCGAAGTCTGTTCTAGTTGTTCTTTAGGCTAAGGAAAAGAGAGTAGCACGGAGGAAAGGAAGAGGGGGAAAAAAGCATTTACACACTTCCTTTCTTTCATTAGAAGTAAGACAAAGCTCTAGTAATAAGGCATGTACCTATTCCCTAGTGCAGGACTGCCTTTGACTCTTTTTTTTCACTGCTGGGGATTGAACTCAGGCCTTTGTGTGTCCAAGGTTGGTGCGGTACCACTTGAGCTAAATTCCCCAGCCCTTTTGCACTCTATTTTTATATAAATTACATTCACCTGTGATGATAGTAGCTTGAACATCTCAGAAAGTGTTTTATGTACATTTACTAGTAAAGCATTTTATGGATGTCTGCTAGCACGGGTTTTCGTTAAAATATTTTAGCTCTACTCATACAGATGTTTTACCTGAATCTTTTAAATCTATTTTAAGTACTCATTTTTAAAAGATTAATAGGAAAGTTCAGCTTCCTGATAGAGTTCGCCTCCACCCGGTGATAGCCTCCTGATAGACTTCACCTCCACAGTTTGTCAGAACTGTGCAAATTTAATTATTTTACACTGAAATTAAACTCTTTCTCTTCATTTACTTTGCTTGGCCTAGTTTACAGTTTGGAAGATTGGTCAGCTGGTTTAAATATTTAGTGGTTTTCTTCAAGTATACAAATAATACCCATTAAAAATGACTAATAATCTCAGTGCCACAGTTTTCCAGAAAACCACCTTTGAGAAGAGCTGCTGTACTTGCTGATGCCATATTATAGTAGAAGTCAAAGCATATGTGCTTGTGGTCATACAAATAATAGCAGTACCTGGTTCTCAGTGGCAGCTCGTGCTGTTCCCACGACTGGACACCACTGCTCTTCCCTACTCTATGAAAGGACTACAGCTATGATCTTCAT
>PVIC010025336.1:0-25373 GCA_004025085.1 Thryonomys swinderianus
AGGCATGCCTTCCATCCACCCTCTCAAGGGACACTTCAAAGCAGTAGAGGGGCACTTCTCTTCAGAAAGCAGAGCCTTGGTGTATTGCTTGGGGTTTGCTCAGGTTAGTAGTCACTTAGTTTTTTCCTTTAAGTCTAGGTGCCCCTCAGTGGTCACAGCTTGCAGCCCGGCGCCAGAGACTGCAGGAGCCCTGGTAGTCAAGCGGGGATGCACAGAGACCCCGCTGGGATTTCGGGTGGGTTAGGAAGCCAGAGGATCTACCCGAACTTCAGGCTAGCTCTGCTGGTCACCAGCATCCTCCGCAGAGTGAAAATGCTGGGTCGGTGACTGGGCGTGAAGACTGGATCTTCATCTGTGCAGACGTGCCGAAGGCATCCTCCTGGTTCCCCTCAGCACCCGGGTTCCCAAGGTCAACGCCTGCAGCGGGAGAGGATTGGAGAATCCAAATCTGTAACTGTACGCCCACATCCCCCGCAGCAGGGCCCGCCCTTGAGGCCAGTTGGGGGCGCGCGTGGCCTGCGCGTGGGCGGGGCCCGGCTCTTCGGTGGGCGTGACCTGTCGCGCACCACCCTCCCTCGCGCTTGCGCCGAGAGGCCCCTGCAATGGCGGCGCCCGAGGGGTTCCTGAGGAAGCGGAAGGTGGCACACGCGGGGCTGGGGCCAGGGCTGCCGCCCGTGCGGGAGCCCGACGCCGTGACCTGCCCGACCCGTCTGCGCGCGGGCACCTTCTGGCTGACTAGGATTGTGCTCTTGAAGGCCCTCGCTTTAGTTTACTGTGAGTGTGCGGTGAGCCCCGGGCTGCAGCCGGTGTCCCACTATTGCGTGCGCCAGGACCCCCCAGTCCATACGCGCCTCTGACCCCTGTCCAGGTTCTTAGGACTGCTGGGACCCCTGTTTGCCCCATCCCTCCGTGCTCCTCACTTCGTAACTCCTCCCTGCTCCCAGACCCCCTGCCCACTCCACACCCTGTCAGATATCCCTCACAGTCTGAGGTCTCTCCTTGCCCGGGGTCCAAGAGGGGACTGACTCCGAGGGCTGGGTGGGGGAGGACGAGAGTTCTTAGCAAGTGATTTTGACCTGGTTACCTTTGCCTTCTGTCTTCCGGCCTTGCAGCTCCACTTGTCCAGTTGAGTCCATTACAGCAGTAGCTGTAATGCAAGTGTATACTTCGTGTCCCACCTTTAGCAACAAAGGTAACTGAAAGGAAGCAAAAGAGTCCTTTAGCCAGGCTGCACATGCCTCACATCCCACTGCTGCATCCCGCACCTGCCTGATCCGAAGGAGAAGCAGAGCAAAGGTGACTGGCTGGCTGATGGCCAGACTAGAGTTTCATTAATGCCCAACTAGCCGCTCACCCTGCAAGTTGGAGCAATTCAGGTTGGCGGAGGAGGTTCATCAGGACAGAGGGAGCTGCTAACTGCCACCACTTTCCCAGCAGGTGAAGCCTGTGACTTAGGGATCCCATGTTTGACCTGTTGGTTGAGGGCCCTTCTGTCTGTCTCAAGACCCATCAGCCTGTGGTGCAGAGCTGAGTTTCAGAACCTCTTGACCTCTGGTTTGGTGGGATCAGCTGCCCATGCCACACCCAAAGCACAGGATTTTGGTTTGAGAGAGAGTGACTCTATGAGCATGTAGATACTGATGGGCACAGTCCAGTCTTTTGGTAAAGAAGGCCAAATGGAGATTCCCAAATGAGCCTTGAGGCCAGGAGAGGACTTGACCAGGATGACTGCTAACCAGGGGGCTTCCACAGTGTGCAATGAACATCTCCTCTTCCTCTCTTTATCCACATGTAAGGGGAAAGAGCTGAATCCTTGCAGCTTTTGGGCAGCATCCGTGTGGCATTCCTGTGGAGAAACTAGGTCCGTTTTGGGTTTGTGTGATAAGTTGGCCACTTCCTGGTACAAAGAGCTGGGTCTTACCCAGTGATCACTGTAGGGTTGCCAGTATAGACTGTTGTCACGTTGCTATACGTGCTGTTGATTTAGCCTTCACAGTGTGAAGAATTCATTCTGAAAGTTTGCACTGTCACAGGGATGGAGCCAAGATAGAATGAGTGTAGAGGCTTTAGCAAAACTTGACAGACCTGAACCAAACTGATCCCCTGTGGAGACCAAAGACAGCACTGTCAGATTTGCAAGAGCCCCTGATTCTGGCTGCCTATAAAGCAAAGCAGCTGGAGGTGTCCCTGTCAAGTTCTGCTATGTTTCTCTATTCCAGCGTGATTTGCTGAGATGTCAGCCCCTTTCCACTGCGACCTTTCTATTTCTGCATGAAGTTCTGGGATTTGTTGATGCAAGGAGCAAGCACTGCATGTGTTAGGGTGTGCATGACCTGGGGTTTCTAGGGGTTGGCCTCAGAAGCAGTGCCATGGGAGCAGAGACATGCTGTTACAGTAGAGCAGCTCTCCAACAGGTCCTGCCTAAGCCACTTGGGACAAAGGCCTGCCTGTCACTTTGACATGTGGACCCAACACAGTATGTGTTGGTATATTCTACTGCGTGCAGACTTGCTGGGCTTCAGAGGATACTACTGGCCTGGTAGTACCACCATTGGCCCTGTGAGTGCCCCTGTGGATGGCAGGGTCCAGCAAGCTGATACCAGTGGTAGTGGCCTTAGGGTCCAGATCCCTGGCTCTACCGTACCGTTTGTTCACCACTACCACCATCTAGGTACTCTGAGCACTAGTCCACATGTGGGTAGGGCTGTCTTCAGCCCTTGAGGAGCATCTGGAAAGCCTGAATTTGCCCAGGAAAGCTACGTGAAGTACTGTCAGCCTGAGCTGTGAGATCTGGGCGGTGTGTTGGTGGCATATATCAGGCTTGTGGTATCTTTGTGTACAATGAGCAATCAGAGCCTGAGAATGGGCCATGTGCTCTGGGTCACCAGACAGTGAATTGGGTCCAACATACTGGTTTTCTCTAGATTATTGCATTAATAAACAGGACCTGTATTCTCTGAGGAAGTGGGAGGCTGGCAGAGACCTCCCTGGAGCCTCCCGGGGACATGTCAGAAGAATGGTACAACTGCACAGTCACCCAAGCATGGGGTATTTTGCGAAGTTAAACTACCTTGTTGAACCCATTTTTGCAGTGGCTATAGGTGCAAGACTATTTTAGCCAGGCAGTAAGTGAGTGTACAGGACATGATCAGTCTAGAGCCAATTTGAAACCTCTCCCTTGGGCCAAGAGTACAGCAGCTGGTCAGTTGGGGCTGGACTCCTGGGCTCTCTGAGGACTGTTAAGGCCAGCATGGAGAAAGCTGGATTTACTCATGCAGCAGAAGGGAAGTATGGCCTGGAGGGGCCACTGAGAAGGTCCTGGAGCGGAGGGCTGGCTCTGCATTGTGTTGCATCTTTCTGGGTAGACTTGTGGCCTTACTTTTGTGGAGAGGTTCACATGATGGTGAGGGAAAGGCACAGAGAGTTCTGAAAGTAGGAAGAAGATCTTTCCTTTGAAGGTGAGGCAGCATGAAATGTTTCAATGTTGCAGCAGCTGAGGGTCAAACCATGAGGTGCTGGTCTGGGGAGAACAGATTGGTGATTGCCTACTGCAGCCTGACCACTGGCTGACCTTTCTGTGGATACCACATCTGTAGTCAGCTTTAAGACTTTAAGAGTGTTTGTTCTATCTGAGTTCACATCATCTTGTTGGGCCCAGGACACAACAGCCCTGAGCAGGGTGGGCCCTATTGGGGTGCACTGCAGGTAGTGTTGTTTTCCAGGGTTCAGGGCTTTAAGGATGTTTCCTGTTGAATCTGGAGATTAACATCTGTCTGTGCCATTTGGAATAGAGGCCCTTCCTGGGGGAAGACCCTGATGGCAAGGATCAGCCAGTGCATACCTGGTAGCATTTGGCCAAGGGCTATTCCTGCCCACCTTGTAGTCCTCATTCCTGGGGTAGTTACTACAGCCCACACAAGGGGATCACCCCTAGCTGTGCTGCTCAGACCACCTGGCCTCTACTTTCTGTGGCATGAGTTGTCTTTTCTCTCTCTCTGAGGTCTGTCTTCAGTCTCCACTCTTCTAATCTCCATCTCTGAAAATGGAGCCCTATGCTCTTCTTCCTTTGCTCTCTGCAAGCCTCTCCTATGGTATCCTAAGAAGGAGCCTGTGCATCCCCAAGTCCCTCTGGCTGGGTCTCAATAAATACCCCTTCTTCGGTGCAGAAGACCCCTCATTGGTTTGTATCTGCACAGGATACTTTTCCAGTTGTAATCCTTTTCTACTCCCAGCCCCAGGTGTGCAGACTGCTGACTCAATTGGTCCCCCTATTCTCTTGGGTTATATTCATATTTGTGCATCTCATGACTGCCTGTCTGTTGGCTTATTTGCTTTGTGTGTATACTCTACACAGTTTCACATAAGGGCAGGGAGTGAGCTTTCCGGACCTGTCCTCACCTGCCTCAAAAGTGTTATCCCTCTGCCTCATTCTCAGTTCTCAATCCATGCAGTTTTCCTTGAGAAATGTGGTGCTGATATGTTAAGAATCTAGTTCTTTTGAAAAGGATCCCATTTCCCTTCTGGGAGGTTTTTTTTTTTGCTTTTTTGTTTTTTTGTTTTGAGACAGGGTCTCGCCTTGTAGTTCAGGCTGGCCCTGAGCTCACTGTGTAGCCCAGGCAAGCCTCGAACTCAGCAATCCTCCTGCCTCTGCCTCCCAAATGCTGGGATTACAGGCGTGAGCCACCACGCCCAGCATTGTGGTATGTGGTATTGATTGCTGGTGGGCTGAGCCACCACGCCCAGCATTGTATGTGATTACCAGGAATGAACTCAGGGCCTTCCGCTTGCGAGCAGGTGCCGGAACCACTGAGCTAAATCTCCGGCCCACTTCTGGGAGGTTTGAAATTCTGGGCTCCTTGATTTCTATCCCCAATTCGATCCCCAGTACTGCAAAAAACAAACAATTAAGATTAACCTAAACAAGTTCACTCTGTCATTTTGACAAACATATCTCCTTAAACAATACTTAATGTCCAATATACACCGTGATGAGTAATAATCCCACCTAACACAATAGAACTATCCTCCATATGACCAAAAATCCCTTTCTCAAAGTCTCAACAGTTCCAGTACTACTCAAAAGTCCAAGTCCAAAGTCTCCTCTGAGATTCAAGGCAAACTCTTGACTGTGAATCCCTGAAAAATTTAAAAAGCAAGCTATATATTCCCAACATACAAAGATACATTCTTATTTCAAAAGAGAGAAATAGGCTGGGTGTAGTGGCTCATGCCTGTAATCCCAGCACTCGGGAGGCAGAGACAGGAGGATTGCTGAGTTCGAGGCTTGCCTGGGCTACATAGTGAGCTCAGGGCCAGCCTGGATTACAAAGTGAGACCCTGTCTCAAAAAAAAATAATAAAAAAAATTTAAAAAGGGAGAAATAGGAAAATAGAAATTAATTAGACCAAGACAAGGTAGAAAACCAGCAAGGCAGACATTAAGTTTTATAGCTCCATGTCTGGCATCCAGGGCACATGGTGTTAAGATATGATTCCAGAAGGCTTATGCAGTTCTATCCCTGTGCCTTTGCCAGTTACAGCCCACATGACTTCTCTTGGGCTGGATGTTCTCACTGCTTGTGGCTTTTCTTGGCAGTTATCTCATGTTTCTAGCGTCTCTGACTTCCTGGATATTCCACTGTACTTTGGTTTCATTCCCACAGCTTCAGGCACCCCCCTTCCAGGGGCACATTCCAAGGCCTTCCCTCAAAATCTGGGTGAAAGCCTACCTGACACCACAGTTCTTGCATTCAGTATAACACTCCCATGATCCAATCACCCCTCTAGGGTTCTCTTAATCCAGTCAAACTGACAACTAAAATTGGCTGACACAGATTATCTTTGGACGTTTGAATTCACTGGAGATTCATCTAAGATGGCAATTTAGATGTGTAACCAGAAACAATCCCTACTCCTAAATCCTCACCTGTAGAAGAGGAGAAAACAGTATCACTTAGGAGGCTACTAATCTACCCAGAACACTATTAAAAACTGTTTTTTTTTTTAAAGAAAAAAGTAAAACTTGGCAAGCAGACCTTTAGTTAATCTCTAAGTATGATACTGTTGAAGACTTTTGAGCTCTGTACAACATGTCCAGTTGGTCATTTTAAATTATTTTGGCTACTCTTCTTTCTTTTGCCTTTCTGTATGTATTTTAGAATCAGCTTGTCACTATCTGCACAAAAGTTCAACAAGTGCTTTGATTAATTTGTTGACTCTATGGGCTTAAATGGGGAGAATTTCAACTCTTCAAAATCATGAACATAGTGTATCTTTTCATATGTTTAGATCACCTTTGGTTTCACTCATCATTGTTTTGTAGGTTTCCACAGACATCTTGTTACATTTTTATCTATACCTTTTTTTTGAGGTTATCATTTTATTCTTTTTCCTTCTTTTTCTTTCCTTTCATATGTACATGTATGTCCTGTTGACTTTAAACATATCTGTGTGTGTTTAGAGTGGATTTCATCATAGGGCTAGGGCTTTAGCTCAGTGGCACTATACCTACCTGGCACGCACAAGTGCGAGGTCCCAAGTTCAATCCCTGGTACCAAAAAAAAAATAAATGGATTTCATGTAGATGACAGAGATGGGCCTTGCTCTTTTGTCCAGTCTGATGGTGTCTCTCTTTTCTGGTATGTTCAGAACATGCCCATTGAGAGTGATGGATTAAAATTTACAATCTCGCTGGTTATTTTCTATCTGTTCCTTTTCTTAGTTTTGTTTCTCTGTCATTTATTGGGTTGAGTGATTTTTAAAATTTTACTTTACTGCCGGGCGTGGTGGCTCACGCCTGTAATCCCAGAACTCAGGAGGCAGAGACAGGAGGATTGCTGAGTTCGAGGCTTGCCTGGGCTACATAGCGAGCTCAGGGCCAGCCTGAACTACAAAGCAAGACCCTGTCTCAAAAAAAAAAAAAAAGATTTTACTTTACCTTCTCTATTACTATTTAGAACTGTTTTTGAAACATTTTTTGCTATTTTCCCCTAGGATTTAAACAATAGACAATTTAAATTAATTTGAACATACCCCATGTCATAATAGAATAGTATATGTACTGTAAGATCATTTTAATATACATTCCGAATTTCTCCATCTTTGTGCTGTTTCTCATATGTTACACATTATGAATACATATTCTATAAACGCGATCGGTCCTTATTCTTTTTGCTGTAGACCAGGGTCAGATCATGCATTCCTCCACCTCTTCTACCCCTACCTGAGATGAGTTATTTGCTGTAGAAATAGAGTACATCATAGGTTTCCCAGGTGGCATTCAGCCACACATTGTCCTAGGGCAGTGATGGCAAACCTTTAGAGCTTTCAGGGGTGCAGACAGACCTCTGCAGCATGTGTGCTGTAGGTTTGCCACCACTGACCTACAGCATGTGTGTATTCTGCCTGGTGGCATCCATGGGAGGCTACGAGGATGCCTCAGTAGCACCTTCCTCCCTGGGTGGATGGTCCTCTCTGTCTCTCCTTCCTACAAACATAGTCCTCTGTACCTGTTCCCCAATGGAGTGTGCCTTCTACTGTCAGCATCTCTGTGAGCCATGTAACATGGACATTCTGAGGGTGTTGCATTGCTCTTGGAGTTTCAATTTCTGGGAATGTCCTCAGAGTCTGGGTAGCCATGACCTGCATGTTAGCAGCAGCACTTCTCTCTGGCCCTGTGGATGAAAGCCAAGGTGAAAGCTGAGTGCCACAAGTGAAGCCCATTTATATGGTGCCACAGTCTTATTTTTATCTTTAACTGTTTTAAATGAGATCTTATTAAGTTGTCCAGCTGGCCTCAAACTCATGTTCTCCTGGCTCAGCCTTCTGACAGCTGCAGTTATAGGCATGCCTAACTCTAGGCACAGCCTCACATAAGCCATGGTCTGGCCTACTTGTGCTACATGTGGAAGTAGACACAACACACACTTGTGCAGTGTATCTTCTGGGCTAGACTTCCCATGTTCCTCAGGGCTTTGATAAAGTACTGCCATCCTTTAGGGTGTAGCTTGGATACCAACCTTCCCCATGCCAGCCTGCCCCCCCTGCTGCCCATGGGATCCTTCCTACTCTCAACCCCTGTGCTTCTCTCTCTTCCAGTTGTGGCATTCCTGGTTGCTTTCCATCAGAACAAGCAGCTGATTGGTGAACGGGGCCTGCTGCCCTGCAAGACATATCTGAAGGGCATCCAGAAGTACTTCCATGGCAGGATTGGCTGGGATGCTTGGAGCTCTGCCCCAACCATCCTCTGGCTGCTGGACTGGTCAGACATGAACTTCAACCTGGACCTCCTTGCTGTTCTCGGATTGGGCATCTCTTCCTTCATCTTGATAACTGGCTGTGCCAACATGATCCTCATGGCCATGCTGTGGGCCCTCTACCTATCGCTGGTCAGCGTGGGGCAGGTCTGGTACGTAGAGTTGGGGCCGTTGTGGTCTGGCCGTCCCTCAACTCCACGTGGGTGCTGATCTCTTCAGGACACTGTAGGGACTCCAGCAGCCAGGAGGCTGAGCTATCCTAGCCTCCTTCTGAAGTTCACTCAGAGTAAGTTCATCATGTCTTTAGAACATGATAGAGGCTGCTAGCTGCACTCAACCAAATGACAGTGCCTTTTCCTTGGAGAGTAACATGCTGCTTCTGCTGGGAGAGCTGTGTCCCCACTTAAGGACACATTGAGGTATGGCAGATGGAGAGATGGAGGCAAAAGACATAAATGGGCTGCTGGGTTACAGGGGAAGAGGATGATTCTGTTATGTACCCTTCTCTGCTTGGGAGGACCATACAACCAGTACAGGGTACCTTGTAATGGATAACAGATGGGACCTGGCCCTGGCCTCCAGGGTATGGAGTATATAGAGCCACCAAAGTGGGAGTTCTGTGGACTATGGTTGGATGTGGTGCAAAGGGATGTACATATGCAGCTGGTATCCTAGGGATCTGTAGGAATGGACATGAAGTATCTATGTGGACATGTGGGAAATAGACATGGTAGTTGGTACCCAAGTAGATATGTATGAAGTAGACATGGGGTCAGTTTTCTTGTGGATGTGTATGTTGTGGGCCAGTGTCCATGTGGGCTTATGAGAGGTGGGTATATTGGCTGGTACCCAGGTAGACATGTGGGAAGTGGATGTGAGGCATCCATATAGAGATGTAGAATGTGAAGGACTCTGGATATTCTGTTCAAGAGCTAAATGGGCTATTTGGGGTGGCCTTGGACACAGGAGTTCACAGAAGAGTGTGAATATAACACTGTGTCATCCTGATTGCACCCAGTGATTGGAACTCTGAGGTTATGGCCTCTCCTCTCAGGACAGACATTTCTGGGCTCTGATACTGGCAAAATGATGGTTTGTGCCAAGACTGGGGTGGTGTGTCAGGCTTGGGTGAAGGTGATGATAAATAGTGTTTGGGCACAGGACTGATGGAGGCTGCACCTCACACTTAGGCAGCATCCCCATGCTCAGTCTACCAAAGAGCAGGTTCAGTGTCCTGGCTCCCTGCATCCTTTCTGCTACCCACCTTGGTCCTGTGTGTCACATTATAGATCTTTGATGGAACTGGGGATCTTTCACATGTCTGGCAGGAGCCATGCAGAATGGAATTATGCTGTATGTTTCTAAAAGAGGCAAGAGGCCTCATATAGCCACTCCCCCAGCCTGATGTAATTGCTTATGGGTTGTGGAGCAGCCTAGAATATGTCATTATGGGGCATACACAGTGGCACTCAGCTGCACATGGAAACTGCTGTGTCCAAGGGAGCAGTGGAGTTGGTACTTTGCATTTCAGTGTGAATGAGGAGGTGGGAGAAGTTCTAACAGGGCCCACTGGCTGAGATATGGGCAGGTGGATATTGTGCCAGGCACTGTGAGTTGAAGGGAGCTTGTCACACTCTTTCTTTTTCCAAATGGGGCTCAGAGCTGCTGCCCCTTTAGTGACTGACCTTCTCCATCTCCGGGACAGGGGTCATGACATGATAAGGATTCTGGCTGCATTTTTTGTATGATCTGGAAACTGCTGTTCCTGAGGCATATTGTGATTTTAATCCAGCCCACTGGAGGGAGACTGTAGAGGTGCTAGCCAGCCATGGCAGCAGGAGATACAGAGATCAGAACCCTCAATGGGGCACACAGCAGTGACCACCATCCCAAGATGTGTGTTGGACACATAGTGCTGCTCCTTAGAAAGACTGTGTCTCAAAATTAAAAATAAAAATAAAAAAGGAGTGAGGATATTGCTCAGTGCAAAGGCCCTTGGTTCAAAACACAGTTCAATAAATAAATAGGTTTTAAAGAGGAATGCTTTGGAATCAGCCTCCCTAAAACAACACACCTTCACAATGCATCAGGAACCTAATTATATAATTTCTCCTCTGGTCTTTTTTTTTTTTTTTTTTTTGCTTTTGAGACAGGGTCTCACTTTGTAGTTCAGGCTGGCCCTGAGCTCACTATGTAGCCTAGGCAAGCCTGAAACTCAGCAATCCTCCTGTCTCTGCCTCCCGAGTGCTGGGATTACAGGCATGAGCCACCACGTCCGGCATTGTGGTATGCGGTGTTGATTGCTGGTGGGCGTGTCTCCACACCCAGCATTGTACGTGGTTACCGGGGATCGAACTCAGGACCTTGTGCTTGCGAGGCAGGCACCGGAACCACTGAGCTAACCCTCCAGCCTTTTTATAGACATTGATTTTTCCAGGAAGTTGGGCTTCTGGTTCTTTTACTTTACTTTCCTTTGGCTCCAACCCAAGGGGCTTTCTTTTGGTTACTCTTGAAGATGGTGCCTACCATCCCTCTCTCCCCCATCTCCCAACCTCTTTGAGAAAGAAGAGATTATCTCTGAAATGCAGGCCATGCCAGTATCTCGGGGTTCCCCTTCGGCCTTGGCGCCCTCTCAGGCTGGGTGGTGCAGATGCTCTTACAAAGAGGAGGCTGAGCAGTGAGCATCCTCTGTGCGATGTTCAGCGTTGGCCCCTTGAACTGGGCACCTGAGGAGCTGGCAGTCTCTGAGGCTGAGACACCTGACTCCTGCCTGGAGGTAGCTCTGCCTCAGGACAGCTGGGAGCTGCGGGGGCAGTGCTCCAAGTCTCTGATAACTCATGGCCATGGCTCATGGATGCTGTAGGTGCCAGCTGCACCCTATTGCACATGGTCAACTCTCCTCTGGTAGGACTCAGTTGCCTTTTCAGCAGAAACAGGCTTACAGTGCACGCTATTTTGTTCCCTGTGTATTTGACTTCATTCTTAAATAATTTTATTGTATAATATATGAAACAACTAAAACTTCACTTGATCTTAGCCAAAAGGCCGAGAAGCGATAACTAAAACTTTTTTTACTTCAAATCACTAATGTCTTTGTGATGAGCCTATGGAGACCAACATATCTCAGGCTACTCCCAGCCCAAGGGATTCTACCTTAGAAGGCAATAATTTGGGTGACTCCGTTTTGAGTGCAAGTACCAGGAAAGAATGACTGTGTACCTTGTGGAAGTAAATAGTCACTGTTTGCCACGCATGGCCACAAGGCACAAACTGATACTAACTTATTTGCATCAATAAGAATTGACTTAGTGGGGCTGGAAACTTAGCTCAGTGGTGCCGGCCACCTGCCTTGCAAGCGCAAGATCCTGAGTTTGATCCCGGTAACCACGTACAACAGTGCTGGGTGTGGTGACTCACGCCCACCAGCAGTCAGTACCACATACCACAGTGCCAGGTGTGGTGGCTCCCACTGGTGGCTCACACCTATAATCCCAGCACTTGGGAGGCAGAGACAGGAGGATTGCTAAGTTTGAGGCTTGCCTGGGCTACATAGTGAGCTCAAGGCCAGCCTGGACTACAAAGCGAGACCCTGTCTCAAAAAAAAGAAAAAGAAAAAAAAAGAATTGACTTACTGAATCAAACCAGAAGCACACAGATACATAGGCATATGGGATCATATGAGAAACATGACACATGAGCTTATCTACCACACCAGATATAACCCCCCCAAAAATACAGAAGATAGACTGCATATGGGGCACAATACTGACCCTGTCACCTAGTCACTCACTGTGAGCCTTGCTCAGGAAAATTGCCACAGCAAAGCCCTTCTATCTGTTCCTGGAGGAAACACTGGTTTCTCCAGCCCATGGTGAATAGAGCCTTGGGCAAACTATGCCTGCCAGTTCTGTGCCTTGAGTTGTTGTCCTCTTATTGGCCACCCACAGGGGCTCTTGCATCTGTGGCTCTCTGCCTTTGCTCTCAGTGCAACCTTTTTAAATCGTGACTTCTTTGTTCCCTTTTTTAGATTTCTGTAACCGGTCTATTATTGTGTGAAGTGTAATGTGTGAACTGGGTGACAGATATATTAGTAATTAAGATCAGAATGGAGGAAAAGAGCTGTGACTGCCACAGTTACAGCCACTGAGTGGACACAAGAGGACTTGGTACATTGAAGCCAGTGAAATCATTATAGTTTGTGAACTTATTGTTATTCAACCAATTCTTAATTGTGGAAAGATGAAAATATGTCTGGGCTGTGTCCATGGCACAGTTTATCTATGGAATTGTCCTAGGTCACTGGGTGCTGTCATAGCAGCTCTTGGTATGAAGTAGAAGTTGGAGACAGGGATGGGTTGCAGGAGCCATTACAGTGTGCTGCTGAGAAGTAGGCATGGCCAGCATTTGTGTTTTCTATAGCAGTCATGCCCCTGCCTTCAGTGACTCATACCTAGCCATCTTTGCTTTCAACCCTCAGGGAATACAGTGGTATAATGTTCAGTGTGTTTACTGGATTTACTGATCCCTACCATCAGTCCCCACCATCAGTCTCCACCATCAGTCCCCACCATTGGACTTTTCAGGGCAGTTTCTGGCTCCTCACTAGAGAGGATGCTTCTGTCAGCAGCTTAGTGGTTCCTCCCTCTTTAGCAAATTGTGATTTGCACCGTGGCCCTCCAGGTCCCCAATAGCAGAGTGATCAGGTGGGCAGAGCATCATGAAGGGCATTGCCAGGAACAAATGTGTCATCAGGACAGACAGCTGCCAGGGCCCCTCCAGTGCTGCCACTTTCTGCTCCCTCAGTACAGGGATCCCTAGGGAGTTGTCAGTTGGCTACAACAGAGCTGATGGAGCAAATACTAGAGCACACCATGGGAGACCAACTAGAAGTCAAGTTAGTGCCCCTGGGGACAAAGAATGCCTGGAGCCTGGATTTGTTTTGTTTTGGTCTATGTGAAGGTGACTGGGGACTGAACCCAGGGCCTTCACACAAAGCTACATCTCCAGCCACGTTTGCTTTCATAGTTACAGTTGTTTTGTTTTTTTCTTTTTTGAGACAGGGTCTCGCTTTGTAGTTCAGCCTGGCCCTGAGCTCACTATGTAGCCCAGGCAAGCCTTGAACTCAGCAATCCTCCTGTCTCTGCCTCCTGAGTGCTGGGATTACAGGCATGAGCCACCACACCTGGCGCTTTTTCAGTTTTTTAAATTCCTCAGGTTGTGCTCGCTTTGGCAGCACATATACTAAATTCCTCAGGCTGGGCTCAAATTTAGGTTCTCCTGTCTCTGCTTCCCAGCATGCTGGGATCATAGGTGTGTGCCACCATGCCCCACTGGCCCAGAACTTTAAAGGACAGCACAGTAGCACAACTCCCAGAATCCACTCCAGAGAAATCAATACTAGCTGCCAAAAGACAGAATAAAAACTATCAAAGTAATAACTCAAAACAACCTACTATCTAGGGAAAAAGAAAAACCTAGCAGGCAGCCTTTAAATTCAAACTAGGTAATGTTGCTGGGTGTGGTGGTTCATGCCAGTAATCCCAGCACTCAGGAGGCAGAGACAGGAGCATTGCTGAGTTTGAGGCTTGCCTGGGCTACATAGTGAGCTCTGGGCCAGCCTGAACTACAAAGCAAGACCCTGTCTCAAAACAAACAAAAAAAAAAAAAACAGGTGATGTCACAAAAGAATCATTTTCAAATCCCCTCTGTAAGCATGAGGGCAAGAACATCTTAGGCATACCTGTGTGACACTTGTATTCAGGTAGCCTATATTTCTTCCTATTGGATGTGATAGAAACGGGAACTTCTGTTCTTTGTTTAAGCATCAGCCCTCTTCCATTTGTTCAGCAAGGTCATCTGTTGAAGACTTTATTGAGTGTATCTGTTATGGCATTGGCCCTGTGTTAATTGGCTAAAAGGTTCCTACAGACATATAGAAGCATGCTAAGAAGCAAAGCATGCAGCCAGGGACATCCTGTCTGCTTCAGCTTTTTTTTTTCCTAAATACAAAGAAAATCTCAGATATTGTATTACTTTATGTGTAGTAGTATGTGTCTATACTGGGCAAGTGATGAATAAAATATAGGAACTGCCAGGCCATTGACCCATGTGAAGGAATTGAAGAAAGAACCATGGTCCAGTGCAGTGGCACACACCCATAATCTCAGCACTCTGGGAGCCTGAGGCAGGAGGAGTGCAAGTTGAAGCCCAACCTGGGCAACTTAGTGAGACCTTATCTCAAAATAAAAAATTCTAAAAAGGGCCAGGGATGTAGTTCAATGTAGGAAGGCTCAGGTTTGATTCCCACAGTGGCAACACTAGAATCATCTGACTCTCAGTCCCACTCACATCTCCCTCTCATTGAGAATGTGTGTCCCTGTCACGGCCCATGGTATTTAGTATCCTAACTGTTCATGGTTGGAAATGTACTTGAGAGCAGGAGACATCAGGATGCCCTGGCCTCAGAGGCCCTGCACAGGACAGCCTGCCCTCTCCAGTTCCTGGGGATGTGGACGCCAGTCTCAGTGTTTGCCTACCATTGATAACTGTTTCATTAAGCAACAATGTTTCCTTCATGTCTTTCTTGAGGAGTAATTCATATATCATAAAATTTAAAGTTTATACATCTATACTGTCATACATTCAAGTCCATTATCTAAATTTAAAACATCCTAATCACCTCAAGAGAAATATGCATTTGGCACTGTCACCACCACCCCGCCCCACTCCCAACCCAGCTCTTGGCAACCACTGTTCATTGTCTCTGTGGATTTGCTGTCTGGACACTTCACATCAGCAAAATATCACATATATGTCCTCTGTGTCTGGCTAATTGCTGGGCATCATGTGGCAGCATGTCATTCCTATGATAGTGGGACAGCCCATGTAGCATTTGTTCCAGAAGCCAATGGACTCATTCATGATTTCGGTCCTGCACATGTGCTGGGTGCTTGTTGGGTCTTCAGTCTCAGGGGTGGAAAGGGAATCACTGCCTAGAGACACCAGTATGATACCTCCTCGTCGTGCCATGATTTCACAGTGGAGGCCCAGACCCTTCTCCAACTGTTAGCAACAGAGATGGAGCCCACCAGATCTCTTCCACCTTCGATCCCTTCCCCAATGACTTGTATTTGGAGTAATGGATGTCCTTTACCCTTTCACATTCCAGAAAATAACATTTCCTATCATGGCTTAAATCATTTTTTCTCCAGAAATACCGGTTGTGGTGTCTACTCATCCCATAGCCCCTTGACCACCTGTGGACCAGGCCATGTCTAGCTCAGTGAGGGGGGGCTCTGCTGTCAGCACCTGGGAGGCAGGTCCTCCTAGCTGTGCTTAATGCCACACTGTTCCTGGGCTCATAGGGTGGGCTCTGCCCAGTGGGGAAATCTGTTGCTTTAACTTATAAGTTTTTGGTCAAAGCAAATCTAAATTTTAATATGTTTTTCCTCTTTTGTTTTTCAGGTATGCTTTTGGTAAGTGAAAATCATTTAGGAAAAGCTCTGCAAAAGTTTACATTATATATTGGGGTATGTATCTACACATTTTTTTCCTACCTTTTCTCATTGCCTTAGTGCCTGCCCTTGGATTTCCAGGTGTGCTGACAGGTCTGGTGCAGTGTTTGTTGACTGACCTAACATGCATGTCCTAATAGGCAGACCAAAGAGGTGGGAAACTTGTGTGTTTTAGGGTCAGGTGCTTGGACACCTTCCATGTTCCCCTGTAGATAATGAGAACCCCTGGGGCAAGGACTGACCTTCCCTGGGGTAAACTGCAAGGTTCATCTTGTGCTCAGGATCTCAGTGGACTCAAGCTGCATGTGTACACCAAGTAGAAGATGGTATTAAGATTAGGTGTGGTTAAGCCAGGTATGGTGGCTCACCCCTGTAATCTCAGCACTTGGGAGGCAGAAGCAGGAGGATTGCTGAGTTTGAGGTTTGCCTGGGCTACATAGTGAGCACAGGGCTAGCCTGAACTACAAAGTGAGACCCTGTCTCAAAAAAAAAAAAAACAAAACCAAACATGGGCCAGAGATTTGGCTTAGTGGTTCTGGCACCTGCCTCACAAGCGCAAAGTCCTGAGTTCGATCCTGGTAACCACATACAGTGCTGGATGTGGTGATTCATGCCCACCAGCAATCAATACCACATACCACAGTGCCGGGCATGGTGGCTCACACCTGTAAGCCCAGCACTTGGGAGGCAGAGACAGGAGGATTGCTGAGTTTGAGGCTTGCCTGGGCTACATAGTGAGCTCAGGGCCAGCCTGAACTACAAATCGAGACCCTGTCTCAAAAAAAAAACAAACAAACATTGGGTGTGGTTGAAAGATAGTTTGGGGTCTTTTCCAAGCCTACACTGAGCAGGAGTTACTGCAGAGGGGCAGGGGGCAGCACCCCATGGGGGCAAGTGAGGACTGTGAGTGTTTTTCCTGTGGGACTTGTAGTGGGTGTTCAAGTTCACCCTGCTACAGGACCTTTGGGCAGAGGCCTTCTAGGCAAAATGGAGAAGAGGTTTTCATTTGCCATATTTTGATTCTATGGCCCAAGGGCCCCTCGTCCAGTGTCTTGAGTCCATGTCAGCCTCCATGTGTGCTGCAGTTGTGAGACATGTTGTCTGGGCCAGGCCTGCCTGTCCCACTGGTCTTGGGCTTGGAACCTAGGAACCAAAGGCCACCTTCCTTGTGCTTTGTGCCTTAAATGCTGATGCTGATTGTCTCGATGCTGTGCAAATATAGATCTGCTCACAGACATGAAGACCATCTGTTAAAGCAGGAAGGGTGTAAACATCTTCCTAATTTTTTTTCCTGGGCATGTTCGTAGAAAACTGTAATTCTAGCACTTGTGGAGGCTGAGGCAGGAGCATCACAAATTCAAGGCCAAATTGAGCAATTTAGACCCTTATCACAAAAGAAAAAAAACTGAGGATGTAGCTCAGTGTGAAGGCTCTGGGTTCAATCTCTGGGTTTAGTCCCTGGTATTGAAAAGTTTTCCTTTGGCCTGACATTTAGCCACCTGAAAAGACAGGTAACTGTGTGATGCAGAAGCCATCAGGTTGCTGAGGCACTCACCATGCATGCAAGGCCAAGCTCATCGTGCATGTGGCGGCTCCAGATGGTCACATCTGCTCCTTGTTACTTGATACCCAAAATTCTCCAGTACTTAGATTAACATTCTCCAGTACTTAGATTAACACATCTTCTTTTCTTAGTAAAAATTTTTTTTCTTTTTTTGAGGCAGGGTTTCGCTTTGTAGTTCAGGCTGGCCCTGAGCTCACTATGTAGCCCAGGCAAGCCTCGAACTCAGCAATGCTCCTGTCTCTGCCTCCCAAGTGCTGGGATTACAGGTGTAAACCACCACGCCCAGCATTGTGGGGGTGGTACTGATTGCTGGTGGGCATGAGTCACCACACCCAATATCAAATCATTGTATGTGGTTACCTGGATCCTACCAGGGACCTTGCACTTGTTAGGCAGGCAGCAGAACCACTGAGCTAAATCTCCAGCCCTTCTTAGTAAAATTTACTTATTTCTTTTTTTTAATCTGAAACCTTAGCAGTGGGATTCCCCGCCCCCCTCCCAGCTGTTATGAAGAGCAGAATCTTGAAGCTTTGCATCATTTTTGGCGGGACAGTTCCTGCTACTTTGCACAAAGCTTTCTGGAGAGTTTCCAAAGTTTGCAAAGCAAACCAGATATACCCTGTCAGTGCTACTGGGCTGTGGTCATGCTCACAGGCGTGGGACAGGCTCAACTAGCTTACATCACACCTCCAGTGCTCTACATTTTTTTCCTCTGGCATCTGAGTGCTGGTGGCCGACATGCCTCAGGACCTAGGGAAATGGTGGACAGGAAGCTACAGAGAAGCAAGCATGGGGGACCCAGGTTTTCAGGCATGAAATGCTCTTACTGAGCTCCAGTGCTTCTGCTGAAATAGGAGTTTTCACACAGAGGGAGGGCCTCTGGTGGAGTGCCCTCTTGAGAGGCAGTGCCGCCCACTCTGACCCTCCCATGTCCTGTCCCTCTCATGTATGGTCAGGCTTGGCCATGGAACTCTGCTGGCTGCTTCCTCTCTGGAGCTTGTCACAGGGAACCAGGAATGGAGCTATCACAGGACTCCACTCCAGAAAGGCTCTCCGCCCTATTGCCGCTGGTATCATTGTTGTCTTGTGCCAATCACACATTGTCACTGCTACTCTGCTGGTAGGTGATGACTTTGGGAAACCATCAAGTGAACTGTCAACTTTGATCACATTTCTCAGAATGCCTTCCAAGAGGAGAGCTTCATGCTGTCTTGTGCAGTGTTCACAGGTCACTTTCCACCAAAGCAGTTCAAAGAGATTCTAGGGGCTGAGGTGTCCCCACAGCCCTCCCACCTTTAGAGTGGCCTCAGCCTGTGCACTGCCTTCTCCTGCACCACCCTGGAGAACAAAGGTCCAGTTACAGAGGAGGGAGGAGCTTAGGTGTGCAGTGTTGGGACCTTCTCAGAGGCTTCTTGTCTCAGTTTTGCTGGAGTTTCCTAATGAGAAGTGAAGTTTTCACAGTGAGCATCTTGTCTCATCCTGGCTGTATTTATTTTTGGTGTCCATCATAATTATAGTTAGCATATCTTTCTTTTGTAAAGTGGCTTTGAAGAGCTACAGCAGCACCACAGGACTACCTGTAGCTGAGATGAAGGTGGGGAGATTCATTTAGCAGCTTGTGATTTGAGATGAGCCATATTTCCAGAGCCTTGTGCCTCATGAGGCAGTTGCTCCCCACATGTATTTGAAGTTCAGTAAAAATTGAAGGCAGCGAGACTGCTACCCCTCATTGTACCAGCCGTCCTTGGAATGCCCAGTTGCTGTGGGGGGGTGCTGATCCTGGCCCTTCTTGAGCTGCAGTACACAGGGACACTCAGGATTGCTTTCTTGCACAGGACTTCAGGCACCGCTGGTCTCATAAGACAGATGAGCCAAGTCACTGAGATGTGGGCATGGGTACTTTACACTTCCTGTACATTCCTGCCACTTGGTTAATAAGTTCTAGCC
The DNA here is from genome assembly GCA_004025085.1 of Thryonomys swinderianus. NCBI lineage: Eukaryota > Metazoa > Chordata > Mammalia > Rodentia > Thryonomyidae > Thryonomys > Thryonomys swinderianus. The sequence continues at coordinate 19,280 of PVIC010025336.1, forward strand.
TAGGAGCCTAGACAGCAGCATTTGTTACTAATGTCTTCCTTTGTCACAGAAGGACCATATTTCCCCAGAAAACTTAAATTTCTATTAACTTTTTTTTTTTTTTTTGAGACAGGGTCTCACTTTGTAGTTCAGGCTTGCCCTGAGCTCACTATGTAGTCTAGACAAGCCTCGAACTCTCAGCAATACTCCTGCTTCTGCCTCCTAAGTGCTGGGATTACAGGCGTGAGCCACCATGCCCAGCTGTATTAGCAGTATTTTTTTACTGTCTTCAGGTCCCCTTCAAATGTGGCAGTACCAGGATCTGTCCTTCTACCTGCCACTGTCCCCACTCTGCACCCTGGGTCTCAATCCCACTTGTAGACAGATGTGACCCCAAGTGAGCTGAAAGTGTATGGGTGGGGCTTTTCTCCAGAACATAGCACCCCCCACACTGCTACTGCCCTCTTCCTGCCAAGGACGTAGACATGAGAGTTGGGAAGCCACTGCTGCCCTTGGTGACATGCATGTCAGAGATAGCCCAGGAGGTATCTACTCTGTACCCAGGTGATGTTGCCACCTGCCTCTGAAGGGCTACACCTCCTGAGCTCCTGAGCTCTGCCTGGCATCCTTCAGAACTCCTGCTATCCTTGCAGGTGATGACACAGTGTCCCACCGGGCCACATAGTGGGACTTCCGGTTTCTTGGACGAAGGCTAAATGCTCCACCACCATATGCACCATTCTCAACATGGCTGCTGTTATCAAACATAGCCACTGGTTCTACCATAGCACCTTCCTCTGAACTTGGCCTGTGTTCTCTATCCTGGTCACCATCCCTCAGCTTGGCCAGCATGATTGCTGTCCCCAAGTCTGACCACTATCCACCAGCACAGCTGCTATTCCCTGAGCATGGATGCTGTCCCTGATACAGCCACTGACCACAAGCATGGCTACTGACCCTAAACATACTGCTTTCTCCTAAGCATGGCTGCTGTCGTTGAACATGGTCACTGTTCCCTAAGCATGGCTACTGGCCATGGCATGGCTGCTGGCTCCCAGTGTGGACCCTAGTGTGGCTGCTGTCCCCTAAGCACGGCCTGTGTTTCTGGTTACTGTTCCCAGGCATGGGCACTGTCCCTTGAATAAGATCACTGTCTTCTTGCATGGCAACTATCTCTAAGTAGCACATACTCCCTTGGCATGGCCTCTATCCTCCAATATGGCCATTTTCTTCTAAACATGGTTTCCTTCCCCTGATATGGCCATTGTCCCCCCATGTGGCCACTGTCCCTGAATATGACTTCTGTCCCTGGCATAGCTGCTATCCCCCACTGGGCTCTATGTATAGTTTGGCAAGGTTTGGATATATAGATGGCTACAATACTGTTCCTGGGGCCATGTCCTGGCCCCCTGAGGCTCCTGCATGGTCCTGTTCTTAGGCTTGTGCCCAGGGAATCATGGGGAAGGTTCCAGAAGCCCTGTGCTCTGGAGACATCCTTTATAGGAAAGTGCATTCCATTAGGATCTGAAGGAGTTCAGGCTCCTTCATTTAGTAAGAAGCTCAATTGATAGATGACCTGTTGATTTGCCTCAGACGAAGGCAGGGGCAGCCAGCACAGGTACCTGCAAATGTAACGATGAGCACAGAAAAAAGACGGGTATCTGACCATAGTTAAGTGGGGTCCAGAGAGAGCTGTACCTTGGTGAGTGGGAAGATTGAATCTTAGCACTTAGAATGAGCAAGTCAAGGTGGCCACAGGCCAGTGGGCTGGGTGAGTTTTTGTCCCTTTGGTCCTCACCTGGAACTAGTTTGCTATGGGCCCATGCTGCACGTGTAGGGGTGAGGGCCTGGGCTTCTCTGTAGGGATTTGCACAAACAGGTTTTATTTTAAATTTTGTTACTGAATTTGGAGTTTTTCCAAGTAGACATGACTCTCAGTGGTTTGGGGGCTCCATTCTTGCTGAGTGCCCTGCCTGCCATTAGTTTGTTTTGGGGCTATTGCTTGTGGGATACTGACGTGGCCGGGACACTTGGATTGGGTGTTTCCCGTCACAGCAGCACCTCCTGCCAGCCATTGTGAATTGAATGCTTTGTGTGACCCTTTACTCTGGCTGCTCTTAAATTCATGCTTTAAAAACAGCTTAATGAGGAGTTTACTGGCCAGTTGGAGGTTTCTATTAAGACCTATTAGTGCTGGAGCAGAGCCTGCCTGCAGGAAGCGATTAGCATGGCTGCCTCGCCACGGCAGATTCTGCCCAAGAATTTACAGAGCACACAGCCTGACCCGGCACTGTGCACAACTCTCCTCCGCCTCACTTCCCAGTCTACCTCTCCCCAGGCTGGTGTTCGGGGAGCAGTCTCTTTTAATTAAATTATTCCCATAATCAGAGGCAGTCTCCACTGCCAGTCAGGAGCTTGCCTAACTTCGGGCTGCTGCCAGTGGGCCAGCACTGGGCCTCCTTCCTGGTGTCCCGCTCTGCTGCTCTTCTGATTTAACTGCTTGGCTGTGGATGGGCCACACCTGGCAGAGCCCAGCTCCCCAAAGTGTCGACACTAACCTAGCAAGAGCTCTAGGAATGGGTAACACCCGGGGTCCTGTCCTTCATGGGAAGCAGAGAAGCCTGGCTCGGCAGTGTCAGAGCTGCTGTGACCTGCTGGCCACAGACCTGCTCAGCCATCATTCCAGAGTGGCTCAAGGTTATATTTGTGGTATCCAAATAAGGACATTTGTGTATTTCCTCCATTCTTTTTATTTTTAATGCTTAGTAATATCTCATGAAAAGTGCTTAGTTATACCCAAAAGAAAATATATTTTAAATTCTGTTTTTCTTAATCCACATGATCACTACCCCATGCTTGCTTTGAGTTCCTCCCATTGTGCTGAGCTACCTATTTCTGTCCCTAAAATGTAGTTTTCTTTATTCATCAGTTATACTGGAAAAGTGCTCTCCTGCCGTACTTTGTATATCCAGCTTAATCCATTTGGGTGAACTCTGTCTAGAATTTTCTAACTTGCTTCTTTTTTATGTTAGACTATATAAATGTGGTATACTTAGTTGGCATTGGCTTTCCAGTTCACTGTGGCTGTAGTGGCATGTGCTCAGAGCCTGAATGGGGTACCTTGTGTTGAAGAAACCAGTTTCGTCCTGTCATCTGGCCCACTCTTTCGTGTGGGTGAGCCAGCAGGTGGTTAAGGAACCACCCTGAAGGGTCTGTGACAAAGGTTTCACTGCGTGCTTGCTCCTATAGGAGTCTGCCATGACTTTTTGGAGTTGCTTCACCTAACCATTTCCCATCTTGATTCTGCAGCACGATGTGGGGTGCTTATCTGTCTTCTCTTCTCTTCATGAGCAGAATAGTCCCAGGCTGTTTCCTTGCGGGTCACCAAAGAACTGATGTATTTATTAGGGTACTTTGCCTTTTTTGAGGTGCTGGAGATCAAACTAAGGACCTTACATGTATTAGTCATGTGCTCTTTTCCCAAGCTACCTGCCCAGGCCCTGTCTGACTTTTTAAAAATGCACTCTAGCTCATAGATTTTATTTTTTTTTTTAACTGCTTCCTTCTGGGAGAAAGGAGTCTATACCCAGACATCTTGAGCTGACAGTTTAATTCATTTACCTTCTACCTTTTCTTATCTATTAACAAAAGTGCATACTCAGTCAGCCACTCCCCCCGGCAGTGTCCCTGTCTCACCCTATCAGTGGAAACCCAGTCAGTATCCCCTCAACAAGGGCAAATGACCTTGTAACCTTCAGTGCTGATATCTATTTGGACTAGGAGCTGCCTGGAAGAATGTTTGATGGTACAACATGCTTAGGGTGTCTTCTATTTTTTTCTTTTTGTTTTTTGGATGTCCTCTATTGATCATCTTCAGACTTCCTTACATTTTATCCAAGCAATAGATTGTTCTTTTAATTATTAAAATAGAAAAGTTAGGAATGTGAGTAGATTAGTCAAATTGTGTTACATGGCAAACAAAAAAATAGTAGGACCCAGTTTTACCTCTACTCCCCAAATTCTATAATACAGAGATAGTTATTTCCACAGCAGTTATTTGAGTATTTGCATCCATATTTCTAAGTAATATGTTATATAGGGTTGTTATTGGCACATTGCTTTTATATTCCTTGTTATGGGTGACAAGGTCACTTCCATTTCCCTGATGCTCTTCTACTCACCATTTATATACAGCTATGTCACAACACAAATTTTTCTTAATATAATGCTCATTCCCTACATTTTTGTGACTGCAAAATTTGACTGCTATATGAAGTAGTGAGCTATCACTTGGGGAACTACTTCTCTGCCCCCCCTTTTTACTTTTTTTACCAACATATGACACAATTTTTAATTTTTCCCATTCCCCCACCCACCCTACAATCCCCTGCCCCCATATACATAAGCTTTGTTTCCCTTGTGTGTTACCATCATATTTTTTCTTCCCCTTGTTACTTACTCCTACACTCCATTTCCCCTTGAATATTTTCTGTTTCACAATATCTACCTAATATTCTAGAGCTCATTTACATCTTCAGTTTCTCATACCAGAGAAAAGATACAACATTTACAGATCTGTGACCTATTTATTTCACTTACAAATATGTCCTGAAGGTACATCCATTTGAATATAAATGATTCAAATTTATCATTCTTTTTTAAAAATTGAATTCTTTATTGGTACATTTTATATACAGCTCACAATCACACACAACATTGGGGAATTTGTACCAGTATATGACATGTTAATTATCATTTTTACCTACATCCCTACCCACCCACAGCCCCCACCCCTTACATACATTATTTTCTTTTGGAATCATATTAATTCTTTCCCCTCATTATGTTCAAAACATCATTCTTTATGGCAGAGTAATACTCCATTTTACAGGAAAACCACATCTTCTTTATTCAGTCTCCAGTTAATGGCCATTTGAGTTGTTTCCAAGATTTAGGTATAACAAACTGAGCTGCTATGAACATAGGTACACATAAGTCACTGTGATATGAATCTTGAAATTCTTTCGTGTACTTACCTAGCGGGGGAACTGTGCTACCTCATCTTTGACAAAGGAGCCAAATAGCCTCAGTGGCAGAAAGATAGCCTCTTTAATAAATGGTGCTGGAAAAACTGGGCTTTAATTTGCCAAAGGCTAAAGCTAGATCTATCTCTTTCACCATGTACTAAATTAAAATCAAAGTGGATTAGAAACGTAAATTTTAAAACAAACACTAAACCTTCTGCAGAACAGGTTAGGTAGAACTCTTGGAGACATTGGCTTAGGGAAAGACTTTATGAGCAAATCTCTATAGCACGAGAACTAGCAGAAGAAATCAACAAATGGGATCTCATCCTATTAAAGATCTTCTGCACAGCAAAAGAAACCTCCAGCAGAGCAAAGAGACAACCAACAAATTGGGAAAAAATTTTTTACCAGCAGTTTCTCAGACAAAGGGCTACTATCTGGAATATACAAAGAACTTTAAAAAAGTCAACCCTCCCCCAAATTTAAAGGCCCAATTCAAAAATGGGCATCTGAAATGAACAGACACTTTTCAGAGGAAGAAGTAAAACCAGCTAAGAAACATATGAAGAAATGTTCAACATCACTAGTCATTCGAGAGATGCAGATGAAAACAACACTGAGATTCCATCTCACTCCACAAAGAAAGGCTGCTATCTCAAAATTAACTAGTAATGGGCCAGAGATTTAGCTCAGTGGTTCCAGCGCCTGCCTCGCAAGTGCAAGGTCCTGAGTTTGATCCCGGTAACCACATACAATGCTGGGCGTGGAGACTCATGCCTACCAGCAATCAATACCACATACCACAGTGCTGGGCGTGGTGGCTCACGCCTGTAATCCCAGCACTCGGGAGGCAGAGGCAGGAGGATTGCTGAGTTCGAGGTTTGCCTGGGCTACATAGTGAGCTCAGGGCCTGCCTGAACTACAAAGTGAGACCTTAACCAGCAACAAATGCTGGTGGGGCTGTGGGGAGGAAGGAACCCTTCTCCACTGTTGGTGGGAATGTAGACTGGTACAACCACTATGAAGATCAGTGTGGAGATTCCTCAAAAAACTTGGGTTAGGGGGCCAGAGGGTTAGCTCAGTGGTTC